>CABEEJ010001072.1:0-12495 GCA_901482245.1 Timema douglasi | reverse complement strand
GGGAAAAACACCCCTTCAGTACTCCTGACCGAGATTCGAATCTCGACCTCCCCGTCATCGTCAATCTAGTATATTGCGAGAGTAGCGCGTTAGACCACGCGGCCACCGAAGCGGTTGTGTTATTTTAGTTCAGTTGGTTGGCAGACTTGCTACCAACTTAAACAAGGTGTTTGGAACCCTTTTAATATTATAATGAATATGAGTTAAGACTTAGATTTTTTACTTATAAATTAAATACATTTTTACTATAAAGCTATGTTTTTTAGGCCTGAGTATTAATAATTGATAATTAATAATTAATTAATAATGGTGCTGAAAGACACTTGACAAATTTAATCTTAAAAAAACCATTTGTAACAAATTTCTGAAAATTTATTTCGAAAATATGAATCGATGTAGTATTTTTAAATTTGTAGAAATAAGTTACAAATGATTTTTTAAGATAAAATTTGTTAAGTGTTTCTCAGAATCATACTATTTGTATCAATTATTCATACTTAAAACAACAACAACTTTATAAAAAAAGTATTTAATTATTAAATAAAACATATAAGTCTTAACTCATACGTATCTACTCCGTACCCAATATTTTTAAGTCTTGGAATGTTTTCTAAAATGTTATTACATTGAATGGTTATCATGATGGTACTGTAACGAGAATAATATAGGGTTGTACTCACCCCTAATGTGACGATTTAAAGTAGTCCCAACTCCCTCCGAACTGAGACATGCTATCAGAGTACATATCCAATCCGATCCATCATCGGTACATACGCATGTGTTGCAATCCTGTTTTTTGTTCTCTCCAGGGGTACATACCTTGGGGAGGCCTGCAAACAGAGACACATACAATAATACCAACCTAGTCTAGTTAAAACAGTATTCTCAGAAGGAGTGTACACTCTAAGTATTTTTTAATTAGAACCAAACATGGGGGAGGCATTCTTATAGGAGACTAGCTGATCTCGTAAACTAGTTTGGGATACTACCGCTAGAAGCAGCTTGCATTGACGTCACAGACGGATGTGCATGCGTGGACGTGAAATACAGTAGCCCCATGGCTTCTTTGGTGCTGACTGACAGGTCACAGCTGACTTCTGACAGTCAACATTTAGGCATTTACCTAAATTTTTACCGTCAGAAGTGACAGCTGCTAAACAGATGTTTTTGCAGATCATATGGTTCAGTGTAGGGATACATAATTTGGTCTGTTAACTTTTTAAAACTTTTAGCTGAGAGCTGTCAGTCAGCACCAAAGAAGACGTGGGGCTACTGAACATAGAAACGGAAGTGTGAAGTATAATATGTAGAATTCGCCATTACTGTTTTGTTAGCAATCTGTCGTTTATTTTAAAGAAGTAGTTTAGCAAGATTTTACATTTTATTACATGGTTTATTTATAAAATAATGGATTTAGTTACATTTGATTGAATTTGATATAAGAATTGATTAATTAACATTCTGCGATAGAAAATGCGTTGGGTTCCAAGTGTAACGTCTCGTTTCGAACCTTTTAGTTCGTGACACTAACGCCTCAAGCGCTAGTGGTGTGATTCTCCTTGCCAACATTAAAGAGTGGCGTTTCTATAAGTATGCTATTTCTATGGCAGCAAGGATATGAATATAAAGTTGACGTTTGGTGGATACAGAAGATGGGAGAAAATCCTTATTAACTATTATTATTATTATTATTATTATTATTATTATTAGCACTGCGTCTTACTACCCGTTCGGGTTATACGCACTTACGCTAATGTGTAATGGTAGGGTGATTGTGAGATGAAATGGAGGACCTACAGTTTAACGTGGAATCCGAACCACGGTGGAGGCCTGGCATTCCTCACATTCACAAGATGTCTTGTCAGAGGTGAAGGAAGGGTTTGGTAATCAGATAAATCTTTGCCGGGACCGAGGATTGAACCCCGGCCGCCAGCACAGAAGTCTGACACCTTACCCCTAGACCGCCAGGTCACCCCCTATATTTACTCAAATGGAGCTGTTAGATAATCATGAGACATTTCTAATCCATCTATAATTTGGTTAAAAGAGGTCTCTGCCATATTTAAATTTAAAAAAAACAACGCATTTGTTGGGGTCCTAATGGGTTTTAAGCAAGGCCATAGCCAGTCAGTAATTTCAGGGGGGCGGGGGGTTTGGTGGACGGATGCCCCAATTGCCGGAGGCTATAAAAAATTATAAATGATAAACAGTTCTGGAAGCTATCCGAAGTGTTTTATTATGGCAACATAGCTCCTTTAACTGTCGAAGGCTAAACAAAATTCTAAATATTAAACAACTCTAGACGCCCCCTGAAGTGATTTTTATGGTAACACAGCCCCCTAATTTGTACCTGTACCTTAATTTAGATAATTTATCATTGATCATACTTTGTCAACACGAAACTAGCGCGTTAGCCAACTACGCCACCGAGGTGGGTAAATGGAAGTTACTTCTTACTACCTGTCTTACGTCTTACTTACTGTCCACGCTATAACCTATGCAAATATGCTAATTAAACTTAGGAAAACTCACTCTCATTAAATCCTTCTGGGATTTGAACCCCCCCGCCGCCCCCCCGTCTTCAGCAGGACAGTATTAACATAAGAGAGACGCCTTAAGTTTTCAGACAATTCGGCCCCTGAATTGGGGGTGGAAGAACGTTATTAAGGGAGGGGAGAGATTAAGGGGTTTGAAATGTATGCAGGGGAAAAGTATTAATTTTAGGCAATTCCATTTTTCGACTGTAAATACAATACAAACATTAATTTATAATATTCTATGTTGAAAAAATATTTGTCACTTAATTATATTGAACTAGTTAGTAATATCTTCTTCTTCTTTTAATTCAAAACCTTTGATAAATAATTGGTCAGATTTGTTTGGTTACTTTTCTAGGTGACTTTGGTCCACCGAGGAAAGAAATAGAGCATAGTATATTATTATTATTATTATTATTATTATTATCATTATTAGCACCGCGTCTTACTAACCGTTCGGGTTATACACACTTACGCTAATGTGTAATGGTAGGGTGATTGTGAGATGAAATGGAGGACCTACAGTTTAATGTGGGATCCAAACCACGGTGGAGTCCTGGCATTCCACACATTCACAAGTTGTGATTAATACACGTCTTGTCAGGGGTGAAGGAAGGGTTTGGCAATCAGATAAATCTGTGCCGGGAAGCTTATTATGGATATTTCATATGTTTTTCATTTCAAATTTTTGTATTATATGTTATCAACATTCTTTAAATCATTATTATGACCAAACTTCCCGGGATCCCACGGACCACTTGATAAGGCCACTGTTCACCACATTTTTATAAACCCTGCCTTAAACCATTCGACCACTGAAGTGGTTTATGTCAGATTCAAGCACTCTATTGCACTCAAACTCTGGCGGTTACTGTACACCTGATATATATTTAGCTTGAGCACACTCAATTGACCTTCACTAATTATAAATATTTATGTAGATGCCAATCCGACACTTATCTCAGTCGGTAGCGTGTCTGTTTACCGAGTTAAGGGTCTCCGGTTTGATTCCCGGTATTCCCGAAAAAAAATTTATCATTGATTAAATATGGGTTCACCCTTTAACATTTATATTTTAACGGCCGGGGACTGGATGTTGTGCCTGTCCTAGTCTTAAGTTAGAATGTAAGGCATATGAAGCTACGACAGGCCTAGCCAGCCGGTAGTGGAAAATATATGGCTGGAATAAAAAACTGACCCAGGCCACAGGCTGGAAATAGTGATTGTATATAATTGAAGTCAACACCACTTAAGTGGGTTAAAGGACATATATATACATTAATGATAACATGCTTATCACACATGGCCAGATCATGGCCTCCATTGCGTTCATGTCATTTTGTGATGACCTAATGATATAAGGTTATCAGGGCATCACTCCTCTTACTCCAAATGCTCAAACTCGCATAATTATATTATATATATATATATATTATTATTATTATTATTATTATTATTATTTAGCACCGCGTCTTACTAACCGTTCGGGTTATACGCTTTAAGTACTAATTACGCTAATGGATTATGAATTGGGAAGGTTGAATGAGAGGAAGTGAACCCTCATTTGCGTGAAGGGAGAGTGGAAAACCACTTAGGAAAAACCACCCCCCAGTTCACCCGACCGAGATTCGAACCTCGATTTCCCCGTCCTCAGAAGTCGAGCAGCTCAACACGACTAGCGCGTTAGCCATCTACACCACCGAGGCGGGTTATATTATATAATATATTATTCGAAGCTTTCTAATAATTGTATATTATATGGCTTGGCAAATATCCCTTTTTATATCTCTCTCAGTAGCGTTTCTTCATATAGCAGCAAGGGTTCTATTAACACAGAAAGCTAAAAATTACAGTTTATAAATTGGCTCAAAGTATTTCCACTAAATAAAGTACCAATTTCCTAGAATTTGTTTGATGTGTTTATCGTAAAATTGATTAGGATAGGTCTCTAAAAACTTCTATGCTGACACTATCTTGTACACAAAATTTGCGGAATTATTTAGATAAAACAATATCTACTTTAGAAGAGTGGAGGTTACGATTAAATAATATTCGAAAAAATATATATTTCTTATAAAGACGTTGAATTTCCCCTCTATGTACTAACTTAATAGTTAAAAACCCGCCTCGGTGGCGTAGTTGTCTAACGCTCTAGTCGTGTTGAAGCTCGACTGCTGAGGACAGGGAGATCGAGGTTCGAAACTCGGTTGGGTGAACTGGGGGTGGTTTTTCCTAAATGGTTTTCCACTCTCCCTCCACGCAAATGCGGGTTCACTTACTCTAATTCAACCTTTAAACTTACCACTAGCTCTGTATATGATAGCTGCTAGAAATAGTGTATGTGAGCCTACCACTAGTTGTAGAGATGATGGCTACTAGAAGCAGTGTCTGTGAACCTACCACTAGTTGTAGAGATGATGGCTACTAGAAGCATTGTCTGTGAACCTACCACTAACCGTAGAGATGATGACTACTAGAAGCAGTGTCTGTGAACCTACCACTAACTAGAGATAATGATGACTACTAGAAGCATTGTCTGTGAACTTACCACTAGCTGTAGTGATGATGACTACTAGAAGCATTGTCTGTGAACCTACCACTAGCTGTAGAGATGATAACTACTAGAAGCAGTGTTTGTGAACCTACCACTAACTGTAGAGATGATGGCTACTAGAAGCAGTGTCTGTGAACCTACCACTAACTGTAGAGATGATGGCTACTAGAAGCAGTGTCTGTGAACCTACCACTAGCTGTAGAGATGATGGCTACTATAAGTATGTGTATGTGAACCTACCACTAACTGTAGAGATGATGGCTACTAGAAGCAGTGTCTGTGAACCTACCACTAACTGTAGAGATGATGGTCGCTAGAAGCAACGTGGCGCACAGAAGACTCACTGAAGTTCTCATGTTGTCTGTCTGTCAAGGAGCGACTCTGTCAGATTGAAAGCTGATGGAAGATCACTGAATCACAGACTCTGAGACGAGCTTGGTTTTGTTTATAAACGGCGTGAGGTCATCTCTCTTAGTGACGGGTTAAGAAGGTTAGGAAAGGGGGAGGGGAGCAACCAGTACTAGAGAGTGTTTCTTAGAACAGTTCTTCATACAAACCTCGAGGCTATCGAGAGTTATTGTTTGATTACTTGCCTATCTGTTTACTTTGTGTGCTCAAGTACAAGTGTTTATGTTTACCCCAGAATGTTTTTATATCTGTCCGAGGGATAATCCCGGGTGATTGCATTGGCGAGAGAGGAACTTTGTGTTTTCCCCTTTATATTTATGATAAACAACAACTCCATAGCGCCAGTCCACAGGCGAGCTATACTGACCGACGACAACGAGCCTTGCTGCAGTTAATCTCGTGTTTTTTTTAAGACCGGAGACGCTATTTTTTCGTTCAAGTACAACTAGTTTTTAATTTGTCCTCACGAGGTATATTTGACCCCGTTCCAGACCCGCTGCCTCACCGACAAATCTGGTAGCTCCGGGGATCGAAACCGGTACCTCTGGATTGGTAGTAAGATAATCTTGGCAGTTAGGCCACATAGTTGGCATCTTTATATCTATATATAGTTGATCGTTATTTTATTCTAAATTTGGCTGATTCGTTATAGCATCCTTTGTGAACGCTGCTGGAATTGTATTTAATCCTGGATATTTAAAGCATCTTTGACTTCACTAATATTAGGCTTTGTAACTATTGGTTCAGCACTATAAACGTTCTGTGCCTAGGGATGTGGTATCGAAAGAAACGTATCGATACTGTACTTATTAAAAGTATCGGAAGAAAAATACCGATACCTTACTAGTATATAATGAAAATTATCGATAACAGTAAATATCGATATAAAAATTTTAATTTTAATTTTAATTTTATATATACTACATAATATTATTATTATTATTAGCACCGCGTCTTACTACCCGTTCGGGTTATACGCACTTACGCTAATGTGTAATGGTAGGGTGATTGTGAGATGAAATGAAGCACCTACAGTTTAACGTGGAATCCGAACCACGGTAGAGGCCTGGCATTCCTCACATTCACAAGATGTCTTGTCAGAGGTGAAGGAAGAGTTTGGTAATCATATAAATCTTTGCTGGGACCGAGGATTGAACCCCGGCTGCCAGCATAGAAGTCTGACACCTTACCCCTAGACCGCCAGGTCACCTACTACCTAATAATATTTAAACTTTTGCATCATAATAGTTGTGTTTTCATATTCATTTAAACACTGAAAAATATACTAATTTAACCATACTATATTATACATAGATCTATCGCGTTATATGTATTGGAACTTTGAAGGTTTGATATTATCTTTTAAAACGTCTATAAAAATGTAGCTAATGGAAAGTTATTTAATAGCTAAATATAATTGGTGATATATTTTTTCAATCCATTTTTTAAACTTCTTAAACCATAGTGAACATTTAATCTCAGGACAAGTGAAGGTAGCAAAAAGATGTTTCTTTCGATACCAGAGTGTGAGTACTTAAATAAGTAAAAGTACAGGGAAAAAAGTATCAAATGAAAAAAAAAGTATCGAAAGGAAAATATCGATATTAGTAAAATATCGAGACTTTCTTCACATCCATATCTGTATCACCAGAGCAGCAAATAGTCTACATACAGGCGATCGAACTGAATGTCATGTCAGGCCCGGTCGGTAATGCCATACGCAAAAAAAAAAACTTCTAGTCATGTAGTGGGCTCAGCCGTCCTTGCCCGTACAAACTACGCCAGCCGGAGAAAATGACTTCCCATAGTAATTATAATAATGTATATATATATATACCATAGTCATTCAGCATTATTTTATTGTTATTAGGCTTTTTAACAATGAATTTTTGTGCTTTTTTTAAAACATTGAATAAATATAAATTATTTTAGTTCTATTTAACAAAACAGTCTTAAACAATCTAGACTGTATCTATTATTATAATAACACAAATAAATGTTAATCAAATGTCTCAATAATATAGCTTGTTAAACTAATTGATCCAAGACTGAATTTTATATATTCATAACCAAGACTGTAATGTTTTATTTCATGTAACAGAATGCCAGGTCTCCACCGTGGTTCGGATTCCACGTTAAACTGTAGGTCCTTCATTTCATCTCACAATCACCCTACCATTACATCCATTACACATTAGCGTAAGTGCGTATAACCCGAACGGGTAGTAAGACGTGGTGCTAACAATAATAATAATAATAATAATAATAATTCATGTAACACTCATAAGTGAAACAACGATTTAATCCAATCTTAAATTACTTTAGTTCATTAAATCGAATATAAAATTTAACTTTTTTACAACAACAAACAAAAAAGACAACAATACTATGTTAAAATGTCAAATGTTGTAGCTTGCACCTTTTTTTATCGAGACCATAAAAGGATGACGAAAAACATAGTAAATATAACTTCAATTGTTAGACATCAGCAATTACGCACGTCTTAAACAAGTATTATTTCACTAAACTCTTTCTCCAAATACATTTAATAAAACATAATAATGATGTAAACATTGTGATGATTGAAACTAATTTCTAGAATATTGTGGTAAGTATGAGTGTTACAAAGTGACCCTAATGTATTAAATAATAACAATGCAACACCGCCATATTGTGAGTTGTGGCACTACACTGTTCTAAATGTTAAATCAATATTTAGTGAAGAGGCAGTGTTGCATACTGTCAGTAGTATAGCAAGCAGCCATAATCTTAAAATCTTCTTTCCTAAAATATTAATGAATTTATTAATATACCTTCTCTTTTTATTCATAGTGACCTACTAATCCTATAAATTTCAGCTCATTACCTCTAAAGACCAACTAAATAAATTGACTTAAAAGTTTCAAATCGATTTATCTCAAAACTACCTTTTTTGAGTTGTGGCATTGTTGTTCTAGGGGTGCGATATGTGGATCCGTACAATGATAATTGAACAATTGGCAGCAAAACGCCAACTACCGAGTAACGCTGGCTGCCTTATCTGATATATCTCGTGTACTCACTTGGTCACACATTTGTAGCCGACGATCCTCTCACGTCCATCACAGATTCTGCCTTAAAATATGAGTGAATAATGACCCTTGGCTCAGGATGAATTCTTATTAGTCCAGTGGTTAGAGCACTGGTGCACTAAGCTAAAGGTCCCGGGTTCATTTACCGTAAATATGTGTTATTCCTCAATTTAAAAAATATTACACTTATTCGCGGCTAAAACCGTAGTTTACAGACATAATAGCTTCGCTATTTAATCCGTCATAAATCAATAAAGTTTCATCAAATACGACCTTTTAATTGTTAAATAACAATAAACTAGATTCTTGCATCTGGAAAATATGTTCTTTGATTTAATCGAAGTTATACCTTGTTTATTTACTTGTCACTTAAGTCGAATTCGGTCAATAATTCGCTGGAAATCATGTGTTTCCTTAAGTATGTGTAGTTAGGGTCAGGGTATGTTTGTGGTTTTATTCGTAAAGGGATGGTTTTATTGAGTTTACTCCTAATACGTATTTTTTCGTTTGCATCTCAATGTTGTATAGTTTTCTTGGAAATTTTGTAAAACTTCCGTTCGCCGCTTGTTAAAACACTGTCGCAAATCCTTGTTTATAGGTAAAATTGAAATCTATGAAAGTACCCTAAAGAATCTTTAAAGATACCAAATTTTATTGAGTTTCGCCGTCATAATATTATAATTTTTAAAGACATACGTATATTCCTATAACTATTTTAATTAAAAGTAATATAGTTTTTTTATCTGAAAATTGGTTGTTCTATTCAACTATATAATTGGTTCATTCCCAAAACCCAAGGCCATAGAAATATAAGGGTCGGGAGTCCAAACACCCTTCGGGATTTGATGAATACCCCTGGTGGGGCTTATGAACAGATGCCAACTTTATTGGCTAAAGATAGACCAAACTTAATGTGATCTGTAACAACCAGCTAATATCTCTTTTATACTCTTGCATTAAAATATTAAATGCTGTATAATATAGCTGACGAGATCAGCGTCATTATACGCTTGTATTATTCAAATATATCTGGATAACTCTAATATAACTAGCGTATAGCGTTTATTATTATTATACTTAATATTAACTTAACGTTAACACTTAGGACTATCCTTTTTATCAGGCATTTTGTTGATTGATTTTATTAATATTTTATTAGAATACGTTATCTAAGCAAATTTTAATTAATTTCTTTAAATTATCTTTTAATAAAAATACTTTTGGCTGCTAGGTCTACGATTTTATATTTTAAAAGAAAAAAAACTGCAAAGAATCTATTCAATTTTGATTGAGAATATATAATATAATATATATATATACAATTAGTGTTGGTATTAATACTAGTATATTTTGATCAGAATTAGTCCTGATTTATAATTAATAATTATGCAATGGTAACGATTTAACTGTACTAAACACATGCTATTTTCACTTCTATGAATAAAATACATTGTATAATTTATCTATTAAATCTATCCTATTTTACTTATATCGTTTCATTTTTCTTTTTAACAAAATGAAGAATCTGTCTGTGTGTCATGAACATTACGTGGCATTTAACGCAAGTAGAGGGATACAATTTTAAAATCTGTAACTCCTATACAAACATCATGTCCTACTCGAAGCTAGCATTTTAAAATTTACCATATATTTTTTAAATCTATTAACAATTCGAATATTGAAACAAAAATGCGTTCCCAGGGGTAGTGTATTGCGTGGTTACCCGGGGCACAGTCGGATGCTTGTGCTAGTTGTACATAATAAAAACAAAATGCACCAATTAAAAATATGTATTTTATTTCCACTTTTTCAAAATTTTCAAAATATGTTTTATATTTATTAATTTTTTTTAACCAATATGTGACAATATGAAGTTGTATATTTATTAAATTATATGAAACATTTTAATTAGAACCAAAATAAATATATTTAAAAGATATGTATTATTTCCAAGTATATAAAAACTCATTGGTTGTGTTCCCATTTGATTATAAAAATTAAGTTCGCCATACAACTTGAACATTTTAAGATACAAAATGTATCTTATTCAAAACAATCTTCATTCCCATTTGTAACAATGTGTCGATGTAACAATGACGTCACCCGCTTTGGAAAACAAAAATGTATGTTTTTAGTTCGTTATTTTTGGTGTCTCTTTCTTCAAGAGAATCCAGCTCTGATTTCCATCGACTTGAATACATGTTATTCAGGAGGACAAAACTTAAGCGTACAAAGTGCATCTGTTCCATATTGGTTACAAATACAAAAGTTACACTCTTGCAAGAATGTGGATTTAGGTACACAGAATTGTTTGGTGGTAGCTGTGAACAAACACATAATTAGAATGAGTGTGTAAAAGACATAGACCTCTATATTATGTAAGTAACATTTGAATTTGACATTAAAAAAACCAACTGGGTATCTATCAGCCCACATCGGTAACCACATGGTCTAAGATGTATTACTATCCTAAAGATCGGGGTACATATTTATCTGATTGCCAAACCCTTCCTTCACCTCGGACAAGACGTGTATTAAACATAACTTGTGAATGTGAGGAATGCCAGGCCGCCACCGTGGTTCGGATCCCACGTTAAATGGTAGGTCCTCCATTTAATCTCACAATCACCCTACTATTTCACATTAGCGTAATTGCGTACAAAACGGACGGGTATTAAGCCGCGGTGCTAATAATAATATCATAAAGATAACTAATAATGATTATTCTTGAATTAACTACATTTAGTTTTAAATATGGTGCTAATTCGTTGAGTTAATTGAGTTTCTAGGGTATTTTACGTATTTAGGAAAGTTTTTATTTTTACTGTCAAAGTTGTAAATCAATATGAAAGTTTAAACCTCACTCAATCCAATAACCCTTTCTCCCTATCTTATCCCAATGAGAAGGAATTAGTTTGCGCAAAAATTATAAATAATTTCACCTTCAACCCACTCAAAAAAATATCATTTAAAGTATGATGGTAAAATAAAAATATATAAACACGTTATATAATTTATTGAGATGTCCAATAAAAGTCTATAATCCACCGTTAATATGGAGGAAAGGTTTTGGTTAATGTGTAGGATTCGAACAAGTACCCAATGGCGAAGAGTCATCGATAAGATGGAGTGTGTTGAAATATTTTGTGAGGGAAGACCGTGTTTGGAACGTAATGTGACATATATGTTGTTGAACGGTCACCGGGTCATGACGGCGCAAAGTTAAAATGCTCCCTAAACGAGATTTAACATTTGCTTCCAATATTATTCCGGATATTGTAAATAAATGCATAATACAAACAATAATTATAATAAGGTACCAAAATAATAAATTGAAAAATATGCAGATTAGTAAAGAAGATATAAATATTGAAATAAGTGATGAACCCTTCTCCTTAATCGATGTATGCAACGTCATCCAGTCTTCCATTCATATTCTATTAATATTTTAGAAACATTTAGATTAAAGGCTAAAATAATCCGCTGGCATTGCGATCCCGAATGTCATAAAACCATAAAAGGCTTTTTTTTAACTTCATCACGTCATACAGTAGTGCTTCCCAAATGCGGCCTACGAAGGATATCAGTCTGGCCGTGGGAAAGGGCTGGATAATTAAACTAAAAAAGTATATACATTATTTTTACTATATAAGTAAAACCCAACAATACACTTTTACACCTTACGTATGATAACCCCGTTCGAGACATGATTGGAGAAGGGAGGCCGAAGGTCTAAATCTTAAATTAAAAACAATGTAGCCTATATAATATTAAAAATTAATTAATTTTAATTTTGAGCATAGGTTAATTTACCAAATTAAGTATTAGTACCTTCTGCACCAGGACATGAAAAAACAAAAAACAATTATTCATGGCGAGGAGTAAATAAGTTCCACTTTCATAGAGGCTACCATCTTCACAGAAT
>CABEEJ010001071.1:172115-184525 GCA_901482245.1 Timema douglasi | reverse complement strand
TTCAATTGTTCATATTTTCTATTTTTTTCTTTTTTGAAGTTTTGAACCCTCTTATTTTGGACGGTAGATCCAAATTATGGTTCAACTATAGTGGGGTAGAGACGAGGAAGGAAGTATTTTAGAGGTGATCTACTTGGCATTAGCGTGAAAGGAGAGTGGGAAACCATTTTAGAAAAAAACACTCCTAGTCGACCCAACCGGGATTTGAACCCCGATCTACCTATCATTAGTAGACCAGTCTAACAGCCAGTGAAACAGGTCTCTTTTCTTATTGACATGACAAAGGGTGGTTATCTAGGTGAAGGGCTAAAGAGGTCTAATCATAGACAGAATAGAGAGAAATAGTTTCAAAAATCGACACAGACCATTTTATTTTAAGCGGTGTGTCCTGTCGGACATTGATACTCTCTCGCCGACCAAGGTGTCCACTTTAAGGATATGCTTCATTTATAATTTAAACACGTATGCACTCACCTCTATGTTTTAATTCTCCGCTTCTTATCTCTTGCTGTTCGGCTACCACCACGTGTTGGATTAGGCCGAAAACAACCATCAGCCACGTGGTCTTAGCGTAGTGCCGCATGCTCCAACAAAGTGCGCAGGTCAAAAAACGTGATAATGTACGCGTACAACAACTCACTTCTTAACGAACGTGACGTTCCAAACGAACAATATTTCGTGCGCAGCCTCCTCTTTGAATTGACGAATCGTTTTGGTGGTAACTGCCATTTCTCTTAGAGTTCATCGGTTAAAAAAAGAAAACTTTTCACCAACTACGCCTGGATTTACCTTTGGATAGTGGTGTTACATTAATCTTAGCAAAACTGTCTTTATTATATTAATTAATAAACATTCGCCGTTACTTTTTAATACCCATCAATATGTAGCGTTAATATTTTTTTTTAGATAAATGTGCTCGTTAATAATACTAATGTGCCTAGAAGCTTAAAATTGTTACAAATATAATTATAAATGGTTAATAAAGATAATCTGTAAGCTATATAAAGGTTTATCTTTATTTACATTTACTATAATAATATAACATAACATTATGGATGAAAATCACCGAGCTAGTTTAGTCCAAGCTTACTTAACTTAGTGGACCTACTTGTAAACTATGTTTTCGAACATTTAGTATAATTATCTATTCTATCACATTACTTAAGTATGAAACAATTAGTGTCATAACACATTTTCCCCAAAAAAAATTGAGGAATAAAAGTTACGTTGGAAGGATTTATTAATATTATTTTTTAAATGACACTAAATTACTATCTAAAAACTACTATAGTAGTTAAATGGAGTGTTAATAAGTCAAGGAGGTAATATCTCACTTTTTAAGCACTACCTATTGTTTACGTAAAACTACGTTTATTCGACAACTATTTTAAAAAATGACGCTTTAAAAAAATACACGCTTAAGAATGTACATTTTGCTAGTGACCATTTCTTTTACATGGATAAAGCAAATATTAATATCAAATATTTAGGCATATAGCCGTTTATCCTCGCAATAATATTAATTAATCAAATCTAGACAATACTATTAATAATATATATTTAACATTATTTTAATTGTCGTGCCACCTCCAATTAATAATCAATACCTCACCATTGACGAAGATTATTTAAATTATTACATTTATTTAGGCATATGAACATGGGGTGTGATCTAATTCTAAAAAAAAGTAGCTCTAGAGGTTCAAAGGTTGTCAGAATTTAGCAAAAGTATTTAATAAAAATGAAATTTAAAACAGCCCCATTTGTTGAGAAAATATAAACAGCTATCTTTACTGAAATCGTCCAATTACCAAATTAAAAATTATTCAATTATCGAACGATTTCGCGCGACGAGACACAAATCAAAAAGACATGCGCTAGACGACTTTGTTCATGGAACGTGTACGGTGGAACCCCGTCACAACACTGAATCTTACAGCTTTGTGGTAGAGATTGAAATAAAACACAGACCGTGAAGGAAAACCTATGGTTTAGGACGAAGAGTGGGGAACACTGATGTATGAAGGGGAAAGTGGGAGGGGGATCTTCGGAGCGTGCGCATTGTAAACTTGTGTCGCGTGGGCTCCTTGCTTCAAGTAAAGAAAAAAACTTATAGAAAACAAAATAAATAGGCTAAACACCAATCATAACGACAGTATAAAGGGACAAACTTCTTCTTCTTATTATTATTAGCACCGCATCTTACTACCCGTTCGGGTTATACGCACTTGCGCTAATGTGTAATGGTAGGGTGATTGTGTGATGAAATGGAGGACCTACAGTTTAACGTGGAATCCGAACCACGTTGGAGGCCTGGCACTCCACACATTCACAAGTTGTGATTAATACACGTCGTGTCAGAGTTGAAGGAAGGGTTTGGCAATTAGATAAATCCGTGCCAGGACTGAGGATTGAACCCCGGACCCCAGATCAGAAGCCCGACATCTTACCCCTAGAACGCCAGGTCACCAACATGACAACATTTTAAAAATAAGTACTTCCTTACTAAGAAAAGTAACAATCAGGCCTTGCTAAATATCGAAAGGTATGTTTAAGGGGCCATTTCACCGCTAAAGTGCCATTTTCAATGTTTTTTAAATAAGTTTTTAAAAAATTCAAATATATTTATTTAATCTGGCGAAGTTGGATTGAAATATCCTGTCTAAAAAAAATAAGGAAAAAATGACTAAGGCATTTATTAAAATTAAAATAGAATACTAAGAATGGCGTTTCGTAAGAGAGATACTTTACAAACAGTGCTTTTATTATACTACTGTACTTTGTGAGATCTTTAATACCACTTAAATTAATTTTTAATCAAATTAAATATGAAAATGAAGCCCATTACTGAAGCACACCCCAAGTATAAAGCGTATAGTGGAGTTGCTAAGCATAGCACTCATTCACTTTTTGATACTAACATGAAATTTGACATAGTGGTATAGTTATTTGGTCAATAAAATAGGATATAGTGTCATTTCTTAAAAAATAATTTACATCCTCCAGCTTAGAAAAATTGCACCCTAAAACTGTATTTGCAATCATTTCTTAAAGCGTTCATTATATCAAAATTAAAAAGGCGAACGCTGTCCACAAAACATGTTCTAATAGCTCTCTTTGTAATCCTAGCCATTTTCATAGTGAAACATTGGTAGAACTGTATGATTGCCATTTATGGAGATCCACTTCCAGATTATTTTTATGTTACACCTAGTTTACGCTAGGCTTAGAGCTAATAGGTTTGGAATTACGTTTCGAGTTATTAGGTTTGGAATTGGAGAAGGGAAAATTTAATTGGGGTGAAAGGAGGGGGGAGGGGGGGGAGGAAGTGTTACAGTAATTTTATGACTTACTATTAAACCCTGAGAATCAAGAACATCGTTATTTTATACAATATTGGTGGAACTTTATTTGTGGGAAAGAGGGAAGGAGGGGCAAGGACCAAAAAAGTATTTTCTGAACTTTCTACCTTCCTCTCCCCCAGTTAAAGTTAGAAAATTGGGTGCTCCTAGAAGCTATTTGAAGTGGTCCTCGTTTAGAGAGAACGTTTGAAAATCATACTCGTTTAACAGTTATTTAGAATAATGCTCCCCACGAATTATTTTGAAATTTGGATACTTCTAGAGGATATTTGAATTAGTCCTCCTTTTGCGTATTTTTGAAAATTGGATGCCTCTAAAAGCTATTTTAAGAAGTTTCCACCAATTTTTTTTCTCTATAAATTAAATCCCCTATAATCTATTTGGAGTGGTGCTCATCCAAACATTTTTTAAATTTGAGGTAACTTAGAGGCCTAGAGGCTCTTTTGAATGGTCCTCGCCTGGTTTTTTTCTTCCTATTATGCCAAGGCTACGTTAGGTTTAGAGTAGTTGGTTTTGGAGATTATCTTCATATTATCCCCCGTTAGATAAGGGGGCGTAAAAAAGAAATCCCCACCCTGGGTACAAAATTTACTTCGGGCCACCCTTGAAAACGGCTGTCTACCTTGGCAGATCGAAATTAAATATCATCTTCAAACGAACTGCTGAGCCCAAAGGTCCAAACACAAACATCGTAATTTATCGCCAATGAGTCTCACTCTGGTAGCGTTAACTGGAAACTAGTTTCAATCAGTTCTATTTTTCACCACTGAGCTCTATTTGTAAATAAGCCAGAGGTCGTTTGTACTCCATTGCCAAAGAATAAAATAATGTGATCATTTTTCTGTGTAGTTAGATGGATACTATTTTCTTGTGGACAGGTACGACCAAACAACTATATATATTATAAATTTCATCCATAGTCTTGGGTTTTACAATGTTTAAGGAAGTTCAAAGTTTTTAAGTTGGGAAGTAAAAATAATTTAATATAGGACCTATTGTTGGTACAATTAAAGTTTCTCGTCCGTTAACTAAGATGTTTCATTTTCATAACAGACAAATAAATAGCTAGATTTAAATAATATATGGTCTTTATCGAATCTATTTTAAATATCGTGAGAAATTAAGGGGGAGGGGCCGTTCTATCTATCATAATAGTCTTTAGTAAACTACCCTTAAGCAATTTGCAAAACACTTGGGAGTAGGGTGGGGTTGTTTACGTCATCGGGGAAGTTTCTCAAGGGTTTCCATTCTTCAGGGACGTCAGAGGTGGAGTCAAACGTGTTTCAACCGGTCGAAAGCTCCCGCTGTTATAGGCCCCATGTTTACCGCGCAATGTGGCCACATTTTAAAGTTCTTGTAGAGTAAATCCAAGCGGCATTGTGTTAACTGCGATTAAATACGCGAAAATCTTAAAACATAACTCACTGTTTCTCGTAAACTACTTGGACAAACACAGTAGTTTTTTCAGAATTTGTTAAAAAGCTTTAAAAGACTAAGACATTATTAAAATTCCCATATTACAATTGGTTTGCTTTGAAAAAATTGTTTTCTGGGTCTAAATGTAGTTAAGTGTGATTTCTTTTATTGCATTTGTTACATGAACGTGATGATTCACAATTGTTCAGTGTGTGAGAGTGACCAAGACAATTATAACAGATTCCATTAGCTTTTACAAAATTAAATCATTCTTGAGGAGTTTTGACTTGGAAATCTGGACAGCGATAAATTGAATGAGTGTCAGCTTTACAAAAAACACAATTTGTGTGAGAGGTGGAAAATAGCGTGACCTTGGAATTTTGATAGGACGTGGGTTTGATGCCACCTGGAATCCTTTGCAATGAGTAAGAGACGTGTGTCATATGAAAAGTGTGGGGGTGCTTTTGGATAGTATTCACATTGTTGGCTGACTCAAGATGTAAAAACTTAATTAGTTAATCTACCGTTGGTAAATTTACATTTGTACAGCGGCTGGTCTCGAACCTGTGTCGAATGTCACCGTCAAGTTTCCGCAACAACAATGAAAATAATAGAGGAACTTCGAGAGCTGTGCCTTGTTCAAGAGCGTGAAGAGCTTGACTGTTTCCATCGTAGCTACTGAGCATGTTACGTAGGCTCTTGACTAACCCACCAGTGACATGAGGCAAATCAATTATTTTATTTATGTGAAGAGAAGTTAAGTTTCATATGTTGTGATAGCGACTAGACAATAAATCGTAGGCTATCTGATAGTTGGGCGTGGAAACGGGAAGACTTTTAATTAAATTACGCGCTTCTGAACTAAGAGTTGACATCAGATATGACATTTTTTCAACAGGTGTTAAGCTTGAATTTTAGTGAATAGTTGTGTTGAAAAAATTGTGATAACTCATCCACTATTATGAATCGCCAGAGAAGGTCGATAGTTCAATTTTCGGTAGATGGAGTTGAAACCAAAGACCCACTAGGCGCGGAGTGACTTGAATCATCCAGTTGAGGTTCAGGATTGGGAAGTAACATTGTTATACTACAACTTAAAAACGTATGTAATATTAATATTTCGTCTTGATTCTGAATTACAATATCATCATTGTAATCTTTAATTTTTTCCGAATCAATCTTAGATTACAGCACTTCAAACTCATTACGTTTGGACTCAACTTCCTTTTCGAACAAAGATAGTTTTCGAATCTGATACTCGGACAATACTTCCCCTTTGTCCACGATGGAATTTGCTTGCATTACAAACTCCCTAATCTTAACAAGAAGTTTCTTTATAAGGTCGTATTGCTGAGTGAAAGTTACGAAAGTCATGTTGACCAATATTAGTAAAATAAACAAAAATACACTGTAACGTTATTCGCCACCTTACCATCTATTTCCCTATATTTATATAAGTTTCGTAAATAGTTTCCAATTTATTTTCTTTTGAAATTATGCAATTCAAAGTTCAGCCGCAGCATAACGCGCTGTGTTACCGGTGCGACAAGTAATACTAGCTATTTACATCCATTCAAAAATAAAAGGACGGAAGAAAGAACGTATAACACTGTTTTAAACAATTTAAATAAATAATTTTGACCTAAGGAAGAACACTTATCTTTTATTAAATATATTAAAAATCCTTCAAAGAAGTATGTTGACTCTTCTTTATTTATTTTCAATGTCGGCCCTGATTTATTTCAACGCATGCGCAGATCTGTCAAACAAGTGAGTGGTGGTTCTCGCGATTGTAAAAGAAGTAAGAAAAGAAAAAGACGTGATGTAAATACCTCCAAACTAGCGTGCATTTTAATTCTGACAGATGCAAATAAACATTTAATTCTTTTAATAAAGATTGTTCATATTCATTTACATACATTTCAATCTTTTTATTAAATTTGCATTTTATTTAATATTCATCTCTAGTCCATAGCCAACGTTTTATCTTTTGTCTTAATATATTAGTTTTCTATTTGGAATTGGAAGAAGATAGAACGTTATTAAATTTGATTCTTGGAACACTTTATGAAGAAGATTAGGGTCTTATTCCTAGGTGTTATTTTAACATGGAACAAAATCTGTGTAGCTCCTAAATTTATTTTTAAAGTGGAACAATGGCTTGAAAGTAAAGTGCAAGTACACAAATGGAAAGTTAAGTGTATGGACAAGAACTAAAGATTGTTTATTCCTTTAAATTGTGGACGAGGAGGAATTAATAAAAGGAAACAAAGTTCAGAAATTCGTGCTGTTTCAAAATGGACGAATTCATTGGTGAGATCAAGCCAAATCTTCAAATTTATATTTTCTCTTTTATCAAGAAACCAAGATTTATGTAAAAATTTCAGAAAAAAACTTAATATATTCAAGCTCTTTTTATATTCCATATAATTAATTAATATTTTATTTTATCAACATGGCAAGTGAAACTGAACCTAAAGTCAGGGAACAGAGGAGCGAGTTTACTAATATGGCTTTCTAACTAAATACATACTAAAATGGTTAGGCTCGCGCTTTTAAAAATAATTTAATACAATTTAAAACACTTTGTAGTTATTAATAACTTTATGAGCAGAGTTATTTGTCCTCTTAATAGACTGTACTGTACAATAGCGACAGTTCATTTATTTTAAAGAAATAGATCCTGCCCGGAGGACCAAAACTATATGGGTGGTGTTAACAGGTGAGATTTTGTACACAAGCTTTAAATTATCATAATCAGAGAAACAATTAGTTTACTATGAGACTACCTTTACGAATGGCGACAGAGTAGGCCTACCTGGAGTGATGAGATGATAGCTGGGGTGCCCCAACCTTGTTTCTTGGGTACTTAATAATTATTTTACATGAGAGAGTTTAATGGCTGTGTACTCCGAGACTAAAACATGCTTGAATACAGTTTTTCCGTTATAACAAGATAAAAGCGCGGGATTAGTGAACCCAGAGCCATTAAGTGAGAAGGGTCAAAACGGTGCTGAAACCTAGTGCTAATGAATATAACTAATTACACAAAGAATATAGCACAGCTGGCTCAGTAGATATATTCATACTAAACAGTTATGGTATCGATGTGAGCATCCAACTATACAGCAACCCTTATTTCCTACTCCGAAACTTTTTGCTTAATATAATAAATTGTATCGAAATTTTTATAATAAAATTAAATTTAAAAGTGTATAACATCAATTAACATATAATTTTCTATGTGTTCCAACGTTGACCGTCACTTCTGAGCTGCATATTTATACCAAGACCAGCGCCACTTGCATCAACGCACGGTCCCTATATCGGGGAATATCATTTAACATAAGTCCCCAACAAGCTGGCGTCGGTAGATCGGGTCGGGGAATACCCGTGCAACACTTAGGGAGGAAGGATGACGTCACCAGGGAAAACCAACTCCAGCTTCAACACGAATAGTACCCAGATGTTTTTTTTATCACCGCGTCTTACTTCCTGTTCAGCTTATACGCATGCACTCTAATGGGGTAGGGATGAGTTAGGAATTATTTTAGAGGTAATCTACCCGCATTTGCGAGGAAGGAGAGTGGAAAACAATTTAATAAAGACCACCCTCATTAAATCTGACTAGGATTAGATTCCCGATATCCCCGTTTTCAGTAGGCTAATACAGCATGAGAGTGACGCCTTAGACCGTTCGGCCAATTAAGTGGGTCAGGTGAATGTTTGAGTAGGGTCATGAGTTCAAGGTTAAATTATTCTTTCTAGGGCAGACATATACTGGTGTATTTTTTTAAAAACTTTTAAATATATATTGAGGTAGACGTAATATACCACGTGGCCAGTGGTGCGGATAACTTCTAAACCATAAAACATAAAAAGTGAAGACCTGGCAACTCTTCTTCAGGAAAATTAAATGTACCCCCAAATTGTGTTTTCCCCTTTTACATGCTGCGATCCCTAACACCTTATACTGGCTTATACCTACGCGGTCTATCTTTAAAAGCAAGAAAAATAGAAATCTGAAACGTGCCTTGGACTTGTACACTTAGGAAAATATTATGGTCTATTCATCTGTGGAGGATTTCCTACTTCTTTTAAATATGTTGTTAATTAAACGTTTTAATCCTCCGAAGAGTGTTTTTAAAAATAAATAGTCTATTAATAACATAGCTAATGCAAAATAATTACTTATAATTATTTATTGAATTACTTTCAAACACAAATTTATGTTTAATGAAAATATTATAAAAGTTATTTCATTGTGAATAATGATAGAGATACATACAGTTTAATAATAGACAGTTACATACTCATTAAATATTTTTATGCTTTTCCAAAGGCGCCAATTAAAAAAGAAATACATAAAAAATATCTATTATAGTTTTAGAGTGAATTTAATACAATTAAATTATTGTGTATTAGACTACAAAGTGATGCAGTATTTTTAATGTAAAAATAATTTTCTTGTATATTTTCTTCTAAAATGTGTATATTATTCTTGCACATAAAAAGTTGTTGCTATTTTCTTTCTCTTTGGTATTTATTAACGTGTTATATGTCTTACAGTTACACTCAAAACGGACTGGCATAAACATTCACTTTTAGTCCACTTGACCATAAACAACCAGATCGAAATATGTTTGGCTATTAAAATCGTCCGCTAAATTTTTTATTAAATTTTAACCATTTATGTAGGCTTAGAAAATAATATAAAAGGTTCTTCATTAAGAATATAATGAAGAGATTTTTTCTTTTTCCTTAATTATGTCTTAAGTGCTTTAATCCACCAAACTAGATTGTACAAATATGGAGATAATATAGGTTAGGAATGCGGCCATCACTGACTATTTCAATTAGTTTAAAAATGACACCTGAGCACAGGAACCTTTGGTTTGGCGCACCAATATTCTTCCACTGAGCTAAAAGTGAACAACTACCCTGAGCACGGGACGATTAATGGATAGTTAAATGTTAACGTAGGCCTTTTGGGACCAAGCCAAGGTTTTTGGGTTCTACACCAATGCCCAGATGTCATTTTTTCACTTATTGAAATAATCACTAGATTACACGAGCTTAAAGTGCACTATTCTTCGCCGCTGTCACAAATTATATAGTTTATATTTTATATTTCTTGATATATTCTAATTGGTCTCTAAATAAATATTAACTAGACTCAAACCTGAGTCGAGGGACGTGCGGGTTAAGAAATAAAAATCACATGTTATGGAAAGGTTGAGGTCAAAACAGTTGTGTGCTAGAGACTATCCTAAGTGGTTTTACACTTTCTCCCCTCACAAATGCACTTTTTCTCTAAAATTCTACTAGCATAAACCTTATCTCATTTATGTAAATATGCGGATAGCATGGATAGGGATTAAAACGTGGCGCTAAAAAAAAAGTCGATATGGTACTTTCATTAAAGCGATCATGTGCCGGAGTAGTAAATGTTACTTAAATGAAGAAATAGCCCTAGTTTACATTTTGGTATCCTAAATTATATATATATATATATATATATGATGATGATGATGATGATGAAAGTATTTAAACGTCGTTATTCATAATACATACAAAGTTTCTTCTATATAAATGTTATTCAGTTTGTTATTTAACCCATTTGTTACGGTTTAATAACATGTATCTTCGGACGAAATTATCTTAGTTCGGGAAAAGATGAGTGTATTTTGTGATATGGAAACGTTTCAGTTTTAGTAGTCATTGATTTAGCCGATCTTTGCTTAGTGATTTTATTGCATTTGACATCTAGGTTTATTTTCATGTTTTGTATTTATTTAATACTATCAGAAGTGCTCGGATTTGCCCGTGGTAGCCCCATAATGCATTGCTTTGCCTAGCTAGTCCCGGAAATGGTTTTCTTCTCTTCAAAGATACAAAAAATCAATAAAAAAATCATCTCTTCAAACAAACAAAATAGTTTAAATTTTATTTCTTCTAATTTAATAATATAAAATTCAAATTTGGAATTTATTGCTTTGAAGTGCACATGTTCCTATACAGGAACTACATTATTTTTTCAAATCTCAGACCTCTGCTTGCGGTAGATATTGCGCAATGCTCATGACCGATCCACAAATTCTTTATTTTATTAATATAGAAGACTTATTAACACCAGTTTGTTGTTTAATCATAATACATAATTTATTTATTTACACAAATTCAAGAACAGTTTAGTAATAGTTCTGTAATTTAGTGCTCTAATATTTATGTTGCCATCATAAGTAATGTAATTTAGAACGCATTTCACTTAAAAATGACAATTTTATATACACACTAAGTCAAATGGCGTAGATTGATGTCTAAGGCGTGTGACTGACCCTTTGTAAAAATCGTTAGCCTTACAAGTATGATTAAATTATTTATTTTTTAAAATATGCTAATAAAGTGTAATCAATCTACTATCGTCCTTTCCAAAAGTCAAAAAACAAAATAAAACAAGAATAGGTAAAGTTGTACTTGATGTTAGTGAGCAATTTAAAATAAGCCTAATTGAACAGTACTTCTGGATACAAGAACTAAATAATTATTTGTAGTTTTCTTTTGGAGGAGTGTGTGTGTAGATATTTGAAAAAAATTGGGCTAGAATTGATATTTTTCTTGAAACAATTGATCAACTTGGAGAACCCAGCAGTCAGACCAAAAACCGTAAAGCTTGGTACACTGAGGTAACAAGTTACTCTCGCCTATTTTAAGACAGAATGAGGTACATTCTCTGAACTACTTGGTGATGTAAAGGTGCGGCAGAAGGGAGTGCAAGTATATTTCAGATTATATAGAATATACATTTGTTGTCAAAAAAATATCAGATATTTCTCCAGTAGCAACATAGACTTTAGTTTTCTGCACATGCTAATATTAACAAATCTCAAATATCTGTCAAGGGTGTCCCGTAATGTTATCAAAGCATTTTAAATAAAGAGAAAAAGTTATGACAACATTCCAGGACACCCTTGACCGATATTCAAGATCTGTTATTATTAGCATGTGTAGAAAACTAAACTCTACGTTGAAACTGGAGAAATATTTGATTTATTTTGGCGAAAAAATGTAATGTTATAAAAAACTGTAAAATTACTCGTGCTCCCTTCTGCCGCGCCTTAATATATATGTTATAAGAACATCCCCCAGTTTACTTTCATTTATTTAAGATGAATTACTTCTCCTAATGGTATCACAAGATCCTTTTTCGAACAGCTTTTTGAAATTTAATACTCGAATATATAAAACTTAAAATATACACTTAATATTATGGGCTGTTAAAATGCTCCCTACCAATACATTTACAATCCACTCTCTCTAGCAGCCCATCACAATGGTTTTACAGCACTTGACAAAAAAAGAAAGAAAGAAAGGAAAAGATTTTCAATCTCACAAACAAACAAAAACTCCACCAGATAATCATTCCGAAAAGAAAATCCTGTACAAGCAATCAGTGTGAATGAACTGCCTTAGCGGCAAACCACTCCTCTAAGTGGCAAAGGAAAACAACAAAACCTACAATTATGGCTAAACTTGAAATACAAATATGGAAGCCAAATAAAGTGTAACAGAAGTAAATAAAGTAGTTTCCAATATTATATATATATATATATATAAATATATATATATATA
>CABEEJ010001071.1:140011-172090 GCA_901482245.1 Timema douglasi | reverse complement strand
ATATATATATATATATATATATATATATATATATATATATATATATATATATTTACCATGGTTTTGAGCAATATTTCCAAAATATTATTATCAGTTGATTTCCCTGGGATAATATTATCTCTAAAATATGTGTATATGGTCGTTTATAATGTATAACACTCCCTATGTGTACCTATGTACATGTACATGTACATAGATACAGTGGGACAAGTATTTTGTATTTTTAAGAGTTACTCACAATTAAGAACCATCATCATCTTATGGTAGAAAATTTCACGATTATAATACTTTCACAACATGATAACTTAACAATTTTTCAATATTTACGATTTTACAAATCGGTAAAATGTATTGAAGATATGTGTTTGAGGCTAATAACGCATGTCAATAATTTCCTCCTTTGATTTTGATGGCCTTTGAAACATTGCATCTGCGCGGATTTACTAAATATTTATTTATGGCCATGAATGTTTGTTGAATTTTGAACTACATGTTGGTCCTGTTGTTAATAGATTTGGTGCGCTATATAGTTACTAGGCCTTATTGATAAGCTTACCATAGTGGATTTTACCATGTGTTGAGCTGCTGTCACAGTTTTAAAAACAATCTTTAAGGCATAAAGTTCTGAGATGTATATTCCAAAATGTAGTTTTACAATTTTATTAAAATACATCGCAAAGCTATGGTTATTATTTTCAAGCAAATTATATATATATTATTAAACAATTCAATATACACAATATATCTTACATCCAAATAAAATGAGTGTGAAGTGTTTGTGGCACTCCAAACATATTTAATTATAGGATTGACATTTCAACAAAAAATTCTAAGAGCCCCTGCAGGGTTGGGTTACTATCAACACAAGATATTAATTTAAGGAATAAGGGTTGTTTTAGCATCGCGTCTTAATACCAATTCGGGTTAGTGGATTTTGTATTAACTACGCAATTACGTTAATGTTTTGGGTATGAGGTAAGCTGTATTTAGAGGAAGTAAACCCTCATTTTCATGAGAGGCAGTGGAAAACTATTTTGGAAAAACCACCCTCAATAATCCCAACCGGAATTTAAACCCAAATCTCCCAATCAACGTCAGTACAGTCTATTACGAGAGTGACACCTTAGACCATTCTGTCATCGAAACGGAAAAATACATATATTTGAGTAACAAAATAACCGTATATAAAAATACTAAATTTATATAAGTGAGTTATGAAACATCGCCATGATCTTACAAAACAGTAATTGACGACATTTAGTCATTCAACAGCTGAATCGTGCAGTATGAACAAAATACTAGAAATATATAACAATAGCCAACTCTACTTAGTAAGAAAGCTATAGTAACTACAGTAAGTTTCACCTAAAACAAACTTCGGACATCATTTTAATAGAAACAATTTCAACCCCAGTCACAATCACATACCGTAATATAGTGATAACGAGCACGCGTAGTTTCAATGAAATTAATCAAACATTTCATTATAACAATAATTTATTGAGGCGAAGAGGGTTTTGTATTGATAATAGTGTTGATAAAACTTAGCACAATCATGAAAGAGCATACGTTGTCTAAAGAAGAACGTGTCTCGAGGAAGGAAATTTGGATCTTTTATGAAAAGTGACGTGAGAAGATTGGGAGATCCTTGTAAACTGAACATATACACAGGTACAGTATAAATACTGAATCTAGAATCCCCTAACCGGCAATGAGGATCATTTCTTCACTCTAGTAACATCTACGTCTTCTGAACATGATTTCAAAGGTAAGCTTAGACACATTTATGAAAGAAACAAATTTTTATATATACACACATAATCCTATATATTATTTATGTTGTCAACATTCCTTTTTATCAACCAATACAAAGCCTACAACAATGAATAAGGTATCAGTGGAGTTTTTTTAACCGACTTCTGACATAGCATACTCAGTTTACGGTAAAATACATTATTTGTTTAAAATTTAAGTTAAAACAAAAATCTAACACTGCATTCTGACATAAAATAGTGTATACAAAGAGGTATTATAAATTGTAAATACGTTCACATTAATAAACTCTCTTTGCTATTTTGTATATACACTTCGCTAATTTCAACAACTTAACAAAATACTCTTTTTTTGGGGGGGGACGGGGGACGGAGAGAGGAAGGTTGAATGTGTGAAAGTTTCGCAATGGTTTGCTGGTGTATATATATATATATATATATATATATATTTTTTTTATGAAGTTTTGTAGTGTACCCTCCCTAAAGGTTTAGATAAGGTAACACACACATTAACAAATAATACAGAGCTTTATTAATGAGACATGTAACAGCGCACAGTATGCTACATTAAGGATAGTTCATTTGGTTTCCGCTGTCCTCTGTAATAAATATAATGTGATTGTAGAGTGTAGTATCACAAGTAGATAAAGAAATACATAATAAACTGAAAACCAAACGTCCAGTATAGTGAGCCTCGAGAGTACAGGCAAATGAGCCAATAGTGGTTAACTGAAGCAAATTATTGTTTGGGATCAATATCCAGGATCATAAAGGCTCCCGAGAAGACAATCCCTACAACTCGCCCACTGCAACAAAGTGAACAATGGCGAGTCAATAATTATAAACATTTTAAGAAATCCCTTGAACTGACCTCAAGAAAGAGCTCGCTCGGTTTAATGTCCGTACCCCAAATAATATGACCACTAACCCATCAGATTGTGCTCACTCAGACTCTTAAGAAGCCTAGCTACCTAGGCATCTAGAAATTAAGCAATTCAACGCGCTATCTATGGCAACTATTAGTGAGTTAACATCATAGTCACAATGAAGAGGCGCTAATCTAGTCCCTCTTATACGGGGATAGTTAGCCCCGGTTAGGGCAAAATAGCTACAGCCTAGCGCTATAGTGGCCACACTCACGAACAAAACTTATCTTTAAAGTATACCCAGCTAGTCCAAGTACAACGAGCGTACGACATAAGGAGGCCGTTTACATGGCTGCAAATAAACTTCCAATAACGATATAAAGGCTGCCCGACGGCAGAGTCTATAATAAAAAGTAAAATACAGGATCTCATAATAATACAATACAAGATACTTAGCCAGGGCCAAGAGACCTAATTAGGTCATCAAAAAAAATCTACATTAGCCCCGTGGCTTCTTTGGTGCTGACTGACAGCTCACAGATGACTTCTGACAGTCAACATTTAAGTATATACCTAAATTTTGACTGTCAAACGTGACAGCTGCTAAACACATGTTTTTGCGGATCATATGGTTTGGTGTAGGACACATTATTTGGTCTGGTAACTTTTCAAAGCCATTAGAAGTTAGCTGTGAGCTGTTAGTCAGCACCAAAGAAGCCATGGGGCTACTATAGAGTACTCCCTACTATTGACTCAAGACGTTCCCTTCTTGGCTATTCAAACAACATTGCCTAGCAACCAATCTAACGTTAATTAGCCACATAGCCATAGTTATGGCTGTATATAAACATAATTCTAACATAACTCAAGGTGACCCGGCGGTCTAGGGGTAAGGTGTCAGACTTCTGTGCTGGCGGTCGGGGTTCAATCCTCGGTCCCGGTACAGATTTATCTGATTACCAAACCCTTCCTTCACCTCTGACAAGACATCTTGTGAATGTGGGGAATGCCAGGCCTCCACCGTGGTTCGGATTCCACGTTAAACTGTAGGTCCTTCATTTCATCTCACAATCACCCTACCATTACACATTAGCGTAAGTGCGTATAACCTGAACGGTTAGTAAGACGCGGTGATGATAATAATAATAGTAATAATAATAATAATAATAATAATAATATTAACATAACTCAAACTCATGCGGATAAGCCGCTTAGCACAATAAACAACACAAGTAGTACATATCGGCAAGAAACTATATCTGCTCATTGAACTATCGTGCCCTAGTTGACTCTTGTGACAACTCTTGTAATATCAGCCTAATTAGTTCAATACTTATATACATCAATTTACCAGGGGATTGACTTAGAAACGAGCACTTCATGACTCCCAAATAAGTTGAGCCGATGCTTAATAACCTTCCCATTACTCGTCGCTATACTTTTAGAATTACACAGCAAAAGATATACAGCTCGGCGAGCAACAGTACGAACCGTACGTAGACGGGAATTAGCCAGTTCGGCTAGCAAACAGTCTGTGCGAAACTCAACTCAACTCAAACGTAGAAATCAGCTGTGACAGCGCAGCGTTATTGTAGCCCCAGTGGTAGAGCAGGCGGCACACTTCTAGTGCACCAGCGATATACTATGGTGGTGTTGGTGATCCAGGTGAGGCGGGATGCTACCTACGGATAGTCCCAGCGTTGACTCCACCTGACTCCGTTCTGGCCAGGGCCTACTCAGATTAACTGCTACAGTAGAGAAGGTACAGTTAGAGAACCAATCAGTCGTAAATTATTACAAGTTCTGTCACTTATTCTGCTCGAGGGGTATATTAAATCAACTTGAAGACTGATAAGGAAAAATAAAGGGGAGAACAAGTGTCAGCCAATCATGTCTTACAGGTCAGAGTGGTCATCAATGGGGGGTAAGCGCATGCGCATTGAGAGCAAAGAGAAAAAGGCAATACGAAACGAGTGAAGACCCAACATTACAATTTCTTGATATGGTTAATTACTGCATTTGAACAAAATTAAGCTTATAGGCGATGACCTCGAAACACAACTCACATAGACATTTAGTTCAAGGGGAGACCAATCAGTACGGGGTAGTTCATGAAACATATAACATATACGATCTCTTGAGGGATGAAAAAGTCACATGTTTGTGTGAGCTAATATCCATTAGCTCGGTACANNGGAATGTCTATATATTGGTGAATATTTGCAGGTATGGCTAAAGTGTATTCTATACTTTTTATTGGGATAAGTTTTATTGAATGAGGTCTCACTCAGATTTATAGTTAATGGTTTTATTGTAAAAGGCTAATACATTCAAATTTATTTTGAGATGTTGGTGTTTAACTTCAAGCAAAACACATATTCCCCCCCTTTTTTTTTCACATCACGATGAGAACTTTAAAACTACCCCTCTTCCACTTCTTTATGTTCATCTCAGCTCTAATAGTTTAGTTAGGGTGGAATTATGTAATTCATTTCTTAGAAAATTAAATATTGGTTGCAAATATTTAAAGGTAAATTTAAAATATTTTTCAATTAAAAAAATAAATATTATTTCCAACTTCTAAACTGAACTATTATTATTATCACCGCGTCTTACTACCCGTTCGGGTTATACGCACTTACGCTTATTATTATCTTAAGTAAAAAGTGATGTTCTATTTTACTTTCTCGTGGCCATTAGGAGAGCGGAAGTAACGAGACCGTGGCCAGAATTGAGTTTGAGATTTTGATGGATGTCGACGTTTCATGCATGCTCTCCTGAAACCAAAAAAGTGATTTTCGCAATGACGGATGTCTGTATTTCACCCTACAGCCGAAACCATTTTATTAATCATGTTAAAACTTTGTATCGAGGAGTTTAATAAGGCTCTTCAGAGGCCTTTTTGGAATAACTATCCAATCCTAAGATTAATAGTAGTTTAATTAACGGCCTTCTTAAAGGTATACAGATTTTAATTGAAGGAATATTTAATAAAATAATTCTTTTCCTAGTTATCTTCAAACATCTTTTTAAAAGGAGCTTTAGATAGTGGGAAGTATAATAAGTAGAACAAATAATATTTTTATAACTCTGTATATTATTTCAACTCTTTGGTGAAATGAGATCATCTTTTTTTCCCATTATGTTTTTATAGCAATGTATATTATTTCTGCGTATAAACCGAACGGGTAGTAAGACACGGTGCTAATAATAATAAAAATATATATTATTTCGTTTCACTTAATATGTTACGAGTTATAAGTATAATAATAAAGTAGCGAGATGTCATTGCTGAGCATCAGACGATATATTTTAATGTTAGTAAAATATAACAAAATGTAAGTTTTGACAGTAGTTGGAAAAACCTTACACAAAATTTTGATTACATTGTAACTTTTGATGAATAATTTTTATAGTTTTACAGATGACTGCGGAAATTTATTTAAAAAATATGATTTATGTTGATATAAATAATAAATAGCTATTATGTTTGCATATTTTATTTTATACACTAGTTTTCCAAATATTTGTCTTCTATCAAATTACGAATTCAGATCGGTGACCTGGTGGTCTAGAGGTAAAGTGTCGGACTTCTGTACTGAGAGTCCGAGGTTCAATCTTCGGTCCCGGCACAAATATATCTGGTTGCCAAACCCTTCCTTCAACTCTGACAAGACATGTATTAATCACAACTTGTGAATGTGTGGAACACCAGGCCTTTACCATGGTTTAGATTCCACGTTTAACTGTAGGTCCTCCATTTCATCTCACAATCACCCTACCATTACACATTAGCGTAAGTGCGTATAACCCGAACGAGCAGTAAGATGTGGTGCTAATAATAATACTATTTATACTAATACAGATCACTAGTGTCATATTATTATGATATTCAGATATTTTTATAAACATTATTTAAAATGTTTATTTATGTATTTCAGATCGTGACCATTGCTGCCTTGTTGGTCGCATCCGTCTCAGCTCAGCGCGGAGGAAAATGGGGAGGTTATCCTGGGATTTGGGATGGATATGGTCAATCTAGTACTGCTGCATCTTCAGGTGGAGCCGCTTCTTCTGCCGCTACTGCTTCCAAAGCATCTGGCATTTATGGAGGAAAATATGGACTCTATGGTGGTGGGCTTTATGGTATTGACCTGACCGGTGGGTACCCTGGGGCCTGGGGTGGATTTAAAGACTCTAGCGATGCTACTTCGGTGGCCACAAGTGCCACTTCTTCGGGTGGAGCCACCTATGCTGCGACAGCTGCAGCTGGTTCTGGATCATCAAGCATTTATGGAGGAAAATATGGACTCTATGGTGGGGGCTTGATCGGTGGCTATCCTGGTATCTGGGGTGGAAATACTGACTCTAGTATTGCTACTTCAAGTACTACTTCTTCAGGTGGAGCCGCCTATGCTGCAGACGCTACTTCTGGAACATCTGGAATTTCTGGAGGAAAATATGTAATATATGGTAGTGGGCTTTATGGTAGTGACCAGCTTGGTGGGTACCCTGGGGTCTGGGGTGGATTTAGAGACTCTAGCGATGCTACTTCGGTGGCCACAAGTGCCACTTCTTCGGGTGGGGCCACCTATGCTGCGACAGCTGCAGCTGGTTCTGGATCATCAAGCATTTATGGAGGAAAATATGGACTCTATGGTGGTGCACTATATGGAGGTGGCTTGACTGGTGGTTATCCTGGAATCTGGGGTGGATATCGAGAATCCAGCGCTCCTGCTGCGGCAGCCGCAAGTGCCACTTCTTCAGGTGGATCCACCTCTTCTTCAGTAGCTACATCTGCTTCTGGATTATCTGGCATTTATGGAGGCAAATATGGACATTATGGTGGTGGACTTTATGGTATTGACCTGATCGGTGGATACCCTGGAATCTGGGGTGGATATGGAGAAGCCATACCTGCTGCTGCGTCAGCCGCAAGTGCGTCTTCTTCAGGTGGAGTCACCTCTGCGGTGGCAGCTGCAGCTGCTGCCGGAGCATCTGATATATATGGAGGAAAATATGGACTTTATGGTGGTAGCCTGATTGGTGGCTACCCTGTAATATGGGGTGGATATGGTGACTCAAGTACTGCCACTGCAAGTTCTGCTTCTTTAGGGGGAGCCACCTCTGCTGTAGCTGCTTCTGGAACATCTGGCATTTCTGGAGGAAGATATAGACCTTATGGTGGTGAACTTTATGGTATTGACCTTATCGGTGACTACCCTGGAATCTGGGCGGGATATGGAAAATCTAGCGCTGCTGCTGTGGCAGCTGCAAGTGCCACATCTTCAGGTGGATCCACCTCTGCTGCTGTAGCTGCTTCTGGACCATCTGGCATTTATGGAGGAAAATATGTACTCGATAGTAGTCGACTCTATGGAGGTGGCCTGGTAGGTGATTATCCTGGAATCTGGGGTAGATATGGTGACTCTAGTGCTCCTACGTTGGTTGGAAGTGTTGCTTCCTCAGGTGAAGCTGCTTCCGCTGCTGCTTCCAGAGCATCTGGTATTTATGGAGGAAGATATGGACTCAATGGGGGTGGACTCATCAGTTGAGGGCTACCCTGACATCTGGGGTGGATATGACGACTCTTGCTCTGCAGGGCTGCAGTGGCCGCAGTTCTGCTTCTTCAGGCAGAAACTCTTCTGCTGCCACTGATTCCAGACCATATTAAATTTATGGAGAAAGATATCAACTCTAGTGTGGTGGCCTAATCGGTGGTTACACTAGAATCTATGGTGACTCTCTGCTAAGGCGGCCTCAAGTGCTGTTTTCTTATTCCATAAATATTTTGATTTTTCTACATTTCAAAGAAATAATATCTGTAACATTTGTCTGTTTGTATATAATATCTTATTAAACACCTTTAAAATTAATGTTCTTTTATTGTGATATACATTTCAAATACAGGAACTTATTAAATATAATGTTAAATTAAAAAAAAACCACTCTGCAACGCCACCTGGTTCACTTGTACTTATTTCAGAAAGCTGAACTGATTAAAATTTGGGATAGGCCTATTGTGTAGTTGTAAACCATTATCCATTCACATAATTTTGCATTTTATTTCTTTTATTAAATTTAAGACGCAATTTATCTTTACACAGCTCACACACCCTTTTAGTTAAATTCTTTCCTTCGGTCGTCAATTTATCACTGAGAAGATAGAAGGTTGGTAAATTTAATAAGTAATTACTTTCTGTGATTAAAGATAAGTTTAACCATCTTGCGCATAGATAACAACCATTCTAAATATTTTGATGATAGCGGACTAGTTTGAGGATATCTTAACTAAGATAATTGATTGTGTGATACCTGTAATTTTTTGATTCAAATATACACTTTTAAGGTCCATAGATTAAGATCTGTTGAGTGAATATTAGTTAATTTTTAATTTAGTTGAGAGTAATATATAGGCTTGTGTTGCTATGATTTATTTTATTTTAAATTACGTCTTATTCATCCTAGTGGTCAGATTTTCTGGCTACAGATCCAGAGGTCCAGGGTTTAATCCCCGGAGCTTCCAGAAATTTTCTGTGAAGTAGTAGGTCTGGAACGGGTTCAAACTCACTCTCGTGAGGATAAATGAGGAAATACTTGAATAGTTAGGTAGCGGTTCTGGTCTAGAAAACTGAGATTATCTGCTGGAGGTTTTGTTGTGCTAGCCACATGGCACTCTCTATACCTCTATCTTTGTCTCTAAGCGCTTTGTTTTTTCACACCAATTATTACTACTACCTGATCAGGCTATACACATTAAATTCTGTTGATAGCTCAGGTATTTATTGAAGATTTGTTCATGTCCATGGTACGGCACTTTAGTTCTGTCGGTAGCGTGTCTACCTACTGATATAAAGATATCAGGTTCAATTCCTTGTATGTCTGAAAATGTATCATTTGTGGAATGTGGATTTACCCTTCCACAGTGATGAATTAGCCGCGGAGACTGTGTGTTGTGTCTATTCTAGATTTTAGTTAGTCTGTAAGCTGTGTGGTGATATAATCAGTTGGTTAAAAACGGGAAAGTTAAATACCTCAAACAAAATAAACAAAAACAAAAATGTCATGCCCATGGAACCCGCGAGTATTCAGACGTTCTTGAAATGTTGGTAGTTTATATTTTATTCTTAACTATAAATTATCTTTTGGTATGAAAATATCATACTACATTCAACTACTGTATATTGTTTTTAAGTTAAGATAAACTTATATAAGTTTGAAATCAATTAATACTTGAAATAGTTTAAGCCTAATCCACATTATAATAGGCCTATTTGAACGTGAAAGCCAATCAGCTTAAATATAATATACTATAGGTTCATTCATTCAGACCAACACGTCATGTCTGTAATCAGCTGTTTATAGTCAGCTTTGCAACGCAGTGGTTTATATGCTTGTGCATAGTGCTTATTGGAACCAATCGATAGCATCAGACCCTTTTACTGATTAATAAACATATTTAATGAAGGATTACTAAATAAATTAAGCCCTTTTACTCATGAACGAACATGTTTATTGGGCCAGAAATAATTATTGGACACTTTTACCGTTTAATAAACATGTTTAGGTAAGATTCCAATATAATATCCGGACTCTTTAATCCACTAATGAATATGTTTAGGCAAGGTCCAGATATAATATTGCCTTTGTCCTATTAATGAACATGAAAAGCGGGGGTATATGAGCTTTATACATTACATAGCACTAAAATAAATAATATCATGTCAAACATTTAAAAATAAACCGAGTCATGCCATACAAATCTCTCCGACATAAATGTAAACAACATATATATATATATATATATATATTAATACTATTGAATTAATTGAGCCGCGCTTTGAGCGTCAATTGTAACACTATGGAATCAATCCCCCCGCATTGGGCGTCGATTGATTCACTACGGATTAATTCCCTGATATAATAATGCTGTGATGATGTATAGGTTGTCTAAAGCTCCGTGATCGAGCGCCTATCATCACTGTACGGAAAATACACCGTTTAACCAGATGTCTATAGCTTCGTGTTCGAGCACTAATTAAATCAGTATATTAATAAAATTGAAGAAAGAAATCTGTTGATGGCTGTTTATTCACACATGGTTTATTTAAATGACACCTGTTAATTATGTATACATATTCCAATTAAATGTTTTATATCACTGCACACTTGTGATATTAATGTAAGTTATTCTAGACTGTGACTGCCAGTGTGTGGCTCTGACTGATGTACGGTGTAGATGTTTGGATCCTGGAGATGCCTTAAACATACGCACAATGGTTTATATATGACATACCCCTTGCCCTTTTCTCCCCTCATCAACAGTGTTAAAACCAACTAATAGAAAGAGTCCTGGTGACAGGTTTTGTGAAGGCTAGCTTCTTATTGGTTTAGATTATTATTATTATTAGCACCGCGTCTTACTACCCGTTCGGGTTATACGCACTTACGCTAATGTGTAATGGTAGGGTGATTGTGAGATGAAATGGAGGACCTACAGTTTAACGTGGAATCCGAACCACGGTGGAGGCCTGGCATTCCCCACATTCACAAGATGTCTTGTCAGAGGTGAAGGAAGGGTTTGGTAATCAGATAAATCTTTGCCGGGACCGAGGATTGAACCCCGGCCGCCAGCACAGAAGTCTGACACCTTACCCCTAGACCGCCAGGTCACCGACTATTGGTTTAGAGAAATGGCGTCTTCTACCAAATACTATGAAGTTGTTCCTTTTAACAGGAATTGACGCAGTTATTCTTTTAACAGGAAATATGGTATAAAAAATATATTTTAGTGGTGAAATCCTTTTCACACTGTTTCTGAGAAGCGTGTGTTTTTTCATTAATGAATCTTAAAAGGATACTCAACATAAATTACTTTAAATAAAAATGACCTTCATCCATGACTTTTTACATAGTTTCGATTAATCCAAACCAATATCCTTACAATATATATGTAGATATGCTAAAGTTAAAAAACAAACCCATTTTAATTGGAAATTATTTATTTATTCCTGCTGTTATCCGGATAAGCGGATTTATATTTTATTTAGAGAGAATGTCACACCAAACAGTTATATTGTATAGGCAGGCTCAGGAGGAGCTTAAACCCACTCATTCCCCCTGTATGCACACCTATGTTTAAGGGCTCATCCGCGTAAGAGTATGGCTCACAAGTTCTGCTTGGCTTTGTTTTCAATTACCCAAACTCGTATGTGGGTGGAGGCATCAATACCCGGCCTTGGTATCAGACGAGCCGAGTCCGGCTTGGCTCACCAGGGCCAACGGTGAGGCTTGGCTCGTAGCTTTCTCGCTTTTGGGTGGTTTTGTTCGTTCACGGTAGGAGTTTACCTGGAAAAGGACTTTTTTCCCTACCAGAAATCTATTATATAGTAGGATATCGGTAAGAAAAAAGACCTTTCAGAGGTAAACTACTCCCGTGAATGAAGTATACGTGGGTGGGGGTATCGATACCCGGCCTTGGTATCAGACCAGCCGAGTCCAGCTTGGCTCACCAAGACCGTCAGTGGGGTTCAGCTCGTAGCTATCTGGCAATTGTCTCGTAAGTGGGTGGGGGATACGAGCCATAATTTTGTATCCACACTGCAGATACTGTGATTGAACCACTCAAGTGCCATGTTGGTTTCTCTATCTAAATCATTCATAGGCCCTGAGTTTTTAACAAAGTTTTTTTTATTGTTTGCACTCGCGAACGTGCCACATTCCTCTGAAATGATCACCACTGCTGTTACTTTCATCGACAAAGTCTTGGATATTGATATGTTTGAACAAAGATGGTAGTTCTATTATGCTGGTAGAAGAACGCGTGTGGTGCATGCATGTCTGAACATGCATGTCCGAGTTCGGCTCACGATTCAAGTTCGTAGAGCCAGACTTTTACGCGTATGGGCCACTTTTGAAATGGGAGATAGAAAACTTATTTTTAATATTTTCAGGGAAATTTTCCAAAGTGGAAAGTTTTCAATCCTCCTTACTGGAAGACTATTCCAGCTATTTAAATGAGTTCCAATCAAGTAATAAAAGCGATTCCATTTCTCTTCTCACACTCAAGTATCGACAAAAGCCCTTTGTGGTAGAATGTATCAATAACTGATGGTCTGCTGTAGACTAGATATGTTAATACTTTAATATTATAATACATCCTCTTCCCCTGGAATTTAATGATCAGTAGATTTTAACAAACCATTCTCAGCTCTAATTTACATTTATTGGGAGTAAATGTGCAGTTTATCATCGATAAGATAATTTAAACCATTTAAAGGTTGGATTAAGTATTTGCAATCAACTTATTTCCCGTAAAATTTTACCCTACTCGTCCCTTAAATCGTATATATTGAATTTCTGTATATATGTATAACCCTTTAAGTACCCTAAGCAACAAACTAACACCTTTAAGAAAAAACTTAAATTGTATCCACCGGATTTATATCCAAATAATCCCGAATTATATTCACTCTGAATGATATACACTCAGACAGTTTTCAAATAAATACCTTTAAGTAAAAACCTGAATTATATACACTAGAATTATCTGAATTATATCCACAAAATCCTGAATAATTTGATTGAATTAACATACTGATTTGGCTGCACTCTAGCCTATACGTAGTACGTTAAGAATATTCTATCCCGCCGCCCTCAACCAGAAGTGTGACGAAGTTTTTACGTTAAACGTTTCTTCAGTTAAATTTTAAGTCCATCATTTGTGGATATGATTCAAGTTTTTTCTTAAAGGTTGTTATTTCAAAACTGGCTGAATATAGACCATTCCAAGTGGATACAATTCAGGCTTTTGTGGATATAAATCAGGTAGCTACAATTCAGGTTTTTTATTAAAGGTGTTGATTTGAAAACTCTCTGAATAGATACGACTCTGAGTGAATGCAATTAAAGTTTTTGTGGATATAAATCCGGTAGATACAATTCAAGTTTTTCACAAAAGCAGTTTATTTTAAAACTGTATGAATGGATACCATTAAGGGTGGATACAATTCAGGTTTTTGCGGATATATATTAGGTAGATACTATTTAGGTTTTTGCGGAAAATTTTCATCTCTACTTATAGTAAACATACATTTCTGCTAGAGTGTGAATTGCTGTGTAGGTTTTTCAAATTTTATCCCCAAAGAGGGTATAGAGGGGCAGAAAGATGTGCCACTCACTTTCTCACTCATAACCAGTGTGCCTGGAAACTTAAAAGTTCGCTTGGCAGGGAGGTAACGGGACTGCTCCATATAATAAGAAAAATCCAAAATTAGGACATTTCAAAATAGAGCTAAGGTAAATGGCCCTACAACTAGAAAACAATTTTTTTTATGAAACAGAAAATTAATATTTGGCAGATAGAGAAACAACTCTAAGTATCCAAATAAAGCTTAACATTTGAAATTTCTAAGAGTGAAGCAGAGAAAAGGGGTTAGATAAATTTAAAATTTCAAATCTGAAGAGTAAACTACTTACCTGTGTGATATAAAAATTAAACTCGAAAAAGAGGTAGAAACACCATTCCAAATAAATATTAATGGATGAAAATTTTACATTTTTAGTTGGGACTTTGAGAAACAAGGAAGTGAGGGTTAAAATAATCACTTTTACGTGTTAATTTAAATTTGAATTATTAGAAAAATTACATCTGCACATGGGAATCGAGTAATTGAACCCAGGACATTTGGATTAGCACGCCGATGTCCACCACTGATCTATATAGAATTAATACCGCACTCAGGGTTATTTTTCACTCAAAGTTTAAAACTTAGTCTGTGATGGACGTGTGAAAATCTTAAGCTATAAATAAGCGATAAATAGTATCGCGAACTGTCAGATACCACAAAGGATTAATATTAGCACCACGTCTTACTACCCGTTTGGGCTATACGCTTAAGTACTAATGACGCTAATGGGTTAGGAATGGGAAAGGTGGAATTTAGAGGATGTGAACCCAAATTTGTGTGGAGGGAGAGTGAAAAACCATATAGGAAAAACCTCAGCCAGTACACCCGACCGAGATTCGAACCTCAATCTTCCTGTCCTCGGCAGTCTGGTTCAACACGAATCAGCTCGTTAACTAACGATGCCACCGAGGTGGGTCACAGAGGATTATTATGCAGTCAAGTATACAATAGAATATTGTAATTATAGTGAAATAGAAGCGCTGAAAATTTATACAACTAATATAGAAGGCTACGTTTTTGTGTGGTTTAAATTTGAAATTTGGTAAGAACTTAGTGTATATTATATATATGAGAAGAAAGTAGCTTTCTTCAAATATAGGGCCAACAATATTGATTGACGGGCTTGTTTAGCATTACAATTAAAGTGATGCATTTAATTTTCCAGGAAAATGATTTAGTGGGTACTTTACATAAGCGGATGTATCCTATTTTGATCATATCTTTCAACTCTTTGAGATAAGAAATAACTTATCATTGTAAAGATGTATTACTATTAGGTAATTAAAAACATTTTCTTAAATATATATATATATATATATATATAACCAATTATTTCTGAGATATTGACAAATATATCTTTTACATTGAGCTATGGGAAATTGTTATGCTCTTCGGTGAACAAAGTTGTTATTGTTTTCCAAAAATGTTTTTGTAACACTATATATTATTTTATTCTCTTTGGAGGAAGTTTCTCCAACCATGTATATTATTTATTTTTACATATCCTACGAGTTTTGAGAAAATATCTTCATTTTTAGATAATTAAACCATTTATTAAGTTTAATGCTGCCCTTTTCTATATCAGCAGTGAAAACTGTTATATTATTGTTACTAATATTATGACGTAGTTACATAAATACATCATTCCTCTTGAGAATAATTTCTATTGTGTAGCCTTACGTTGTAACCCTTGTTTTGATTCCTTGCTCTTTGTAGCCTACATTTTTGTTGTTAAGTTATACAAATAAACTCTCTCCAATGTAATTAAAGTTATTTCTTTGTTCATGTTAAAAAAAAAAGTATCTGTTATATGACGTACCCATTATGTTGCAAAACTGTGGTTACTCTAACCTTTACTTATTTATTGCTACTCATAGATTATATTGGTACTAAATAGACATTATTTATTATTATTACTATTAGCACCGCGTCTTACTACCCGTTCGGGTTATACGCACTTATGCTAATGTGTAATGGTAGGGTGATTGTGAGATGAAATGAAGGACCTACAGTTTAACGTGGAATCCGAACCACGGTGGAGGTCTGGCATTCCCCACATTCACAAGATGTCTTGTCAGAGGTGAAGGAAGGGTTTGGTAATCGGATAAATCTGTACCGGGACCGAGGATTGAACCCCGGCCGCCAGCACAGAAGTCTAACAACTTACCCCTAGACCGCCAGGTCACCTAAACATTTTATTTGAGCTCACATTAAACACCTATTGTGAATCCTCCCCTTGTCCTTACCCGACAAAACAATAAATCAAACACAATCATATACGTGTGTATCGGCTAGTAACTAATAGTTTACTCAATCGTTTATACTTTTTACAATAATGCTGACAATACCAGTTAAAAAAAAAATGTGGTGTGACATAATCCCACAAACATTCTCATATAATAGTATATTATAGAGTATAAATAAAGTTTAAACATAAAGTTTACAGTACCTAAACGGTCTTTAAGATCATTCGACCATCAACGTTTCATTGCACAATGTTAACAAGTGTATAATTATAAGCTATAAATAGTGATGCAACGATTTCAAATCATTACAGTTCACGAGTTATAATGGGTAAAACTTACTATTTTATGTTCTTTGTTTACCATTGTTAAGATAAAGGAATGTACGGGGCTAAAATATGGTATAACTATATATTCATATGAGTTGTAGGCCTACATAATTAAATGTTTATTATATTGATATTTATACTATATTGGTTTCTCTCAGTACACCTCATATGCATAGTCATAGTAATATTCTTCCAAGTAAATTAATTACTTTATCTTAGCAATGGTATGCCAAAAGGATAAAATATCAATTTTTATCCTTTATAACTCATGAACTGCAATGATTTGAAACCATTTGATCACTATTTATAACTTTTAGTTATTCACTTGTTAAAATAACCATGCAATATAATTTTTATATTCCAATTACTTTAAGAAAGTAATATTTGGAATGGAGCAAAAACCTCTACGTACGATTGACTACGTGCCATCCGCTCTACCAACTATGCTATACAGTTTATCGTCCTTGTCAGCGTCTCATTTAACTTTATCAACCTCCAAGCCTAAGTAAGCCTAATAATAAAGCTTAGTTCAGTCCAATTTTCATAGTAGTTAAATTTTAGGATAAGAAATCACATTTTATTAAGCTCAAAATTGGAAACATCAAAGTATATTTTGAGTGTTATTCTATAGCTATTCATAAGTGATGCTGCAGATCACACCACTTGACATATGAATATGCGGAAATATATATATATAGTAGCCCTTACTTAATGGTTTTTCCAAACTCTCTCTATTTCCACGAAAATGTGAGTACACTTACTCTAAATTCACCCTTCCCAATCCTTAAAAAAATTACTATAACCAAGCGAATAGCATGAACGGGTAGTAAAACATGGTGATAAATTTTTTCAGAGTTTTTTTCTAGTGGTAACTAGACTGTAAGTACTATGATTTGTTATAAGAGCGCACTGCAATACATAAATTATATCAACCTTTGTTAATCCTGATTTGGTAGGGGCTGATTTGGAAGACCTCTTATCCTACCAAAGTATTGCTATGAAGTAGGATTTTGATACAAAATAAGGCCTTCCAGAACGAATCGCATACCAAAATCATGGTATAGTTAGTTCTCTGCCATAGCCCACATTGGGAGTCTTACATCATGACAAAATAGAATAAGATGTCAGGTTGAGGGTGTACATTCATAAAAAATGAAGTTAAATGACAATGACAAGAACGAGATTTCAGAAAACTCATTTGGTATAGTGGTTTCACGTAAAACCTGCGGCCATGTTTCAAAACACCAGTCTGAGGTTCCTTTTGTAAATTTACATAGCTACTCTATTGGATTTTCAACTTAAAAGGGTGTTTGGTTAGTTAAATATCAATTAAATATTTGGCAGTGTTAATAAAATTAGCTAAGCTGAGTTAAAAAGTGGGTAGATGTGATTAATCACTTAATATTTAGTAAATTAAGTGGAGTAATTGTTCTAGTACGTCGTAATATAATTTATTGATATTTTGGAACAAAGAACAGCTGAATAATATTAAATACCTGTATTAATTTATAAAGAAAAACCAAAATAATATAATCCATTTCAATAATTTTATTTTTTGGATATTCATATTACACATATAGAATATTATAATGTATTAATGGAATTACATAAGACTCTTATAAACGACTTAATTGCCTAGATCAAATTAAGATTATAAACATCTTATTGGGGATATAATTTTAAAAAACATGAGAGATTCCAACCATAGATATAGTATTATATGCCAAGTCTACTTATAAGTATTATATTTATGAATACTGTATGAGCAACATCATTAATAAATTACAAGCAGCGACCTCCTAGTCCGTAGCCACCATATAATCCACCGTATGATCCAGAGGCAGCGGCAGCTGCAGCAGCCGCAGCAGACGAGGATTCACCTGAGGAAGCAGCACTTGCAGCTGCAGCTGCAGCAGCATTAGAGTCACCATATCCACCCCAATTTCCAGGGTAGCTACCGATCAGTCCACCTACCGTAAAGTCCACTACCATAGAGTCCTGCACCATAGATACCATTAGTACCAGATGTTCCTGAAGCAGCAGCAGCTGCAGAAGAGGTGGAAGAGGAACCTTCCCCTGAGGAAGCAGAACTTGCTGCCGCGGATGAAGCAGTGCTAGAGTCTCCATATCCACCCAAATATCCAGGGTAGCTACCGATCAGTCCACCACCGTAAAGTCCACTACCATAGAATCCTGCACCATAGAAACCATTAGCACCAGATGCTCCTGAAGCAGCAGCAGCAGCTGCAGCAGCGGCAGAAGAAGAACCTAGACCCGAAGAAGAAGAACTTGCGGCCGCAGCCGCAGAGGCACTGGCGTCACCATACCCACCCACGATTCCAGGGTAACCACCGTAAAGTCCACCACCATAGAGTCCACCACATCCTAGACCAATACCATATCCTCCTCCATAGGGGATTAATCCTCCACCAGATGCTCCAGAAGCGGCAGCAGCAGCTGCAGCGGCAGAAGAGGAATCTCCACCTGAGGAAGCAGAACTTGCTGCCGCGGACGAAGCGGAGCTAGAGTCACCATATCCACCCAAATATCCAGGGTAGCTACCAATCAGGCCACCACCATAGGGTCCCCCACCGTAGAATCCACCACCGTAGAATCCACCACCGTATAATCCATTAACTCCAGATGATCCAGAAGCAGCAGCAGCGGCAGCGGCAGAAGAGGAATCTCCACCTGAAGAAGCAGCACTTGCGGCCGAAGCAGCGCTAGAGTCACTTGATATTCCAGGGTATCCCCCCCATAATCCTCCACATTGAGCTGAGCAGGAGGAGACCAACAAGGCAGCAATGGCCACAATCTGAAATACAAATAAATGAATATAGCTAAATCTTTGAACAATATATCATCACTTTTTATTTGAATCTTAAATTTTCAATGAAACACTTGTTTTATAAGATTTATTCAATAAGTATCTAAACACATTACTATTTTTTTTTAAATTCAAAATATTGATTTTATATTTTTATATAGCATATCCAGATAAATATAATATATTATAACATAATTGCACTTTAGTAAATCAAACACATCAGTTGAGTATATTTCTTTAGTTGGTAAACTTAACTATCATCGTGATATTCATGATAGCTAAATTGGGGGATAACTTTTAATTTGGGTTAACTCTTTTGATTTTATTCCTCAAGTTTAATGATAAACTACTCCTTTTATATTTAATTTACACAAAAAATATGACACGAATAAGTTCATTGTGAAATGTAATTACCTATATTAAACGATTATATTATTTAAAGTTTATTAACCACACTGATGTGGCTTTGTAATTTCTTCTATGATTTTAGCTATGTGATTTTCTTCTTTGTGATATTAGACAAATGATAACTATAGTTTAAATTAATAAAACACATTAGTCTGTTAGATAATTTCAAATGGATTTAAACTTTGTGAATAAGACCAAGCTAACTGAAACTAGGTCAAATAATTTCTAGTTTGATCGCCAAAGGACAAATTAGCTCAAAGAGCTAATATTAGATTTTTCTTATACTTCACATCTTAATACCCATCCAGACAGTTGATTAATTACAATAAATGGGTAAAAATGAGAACGTTATTAAAGGGAAATAGAGCCACTTTGGTGTAAGGCAAAAACGGAAAACGCTATAGAAAAAAAAAAACTTATTAAATCTTGGACGTGGTTCTGACTCCCACCTCCCTGTCACTGGAAAATACAGCTAGAAAATACTTTTTTTTTTGTCCACGTGCTCATATTTGATTTTTTTTCTCTCTTAGAAAGATCAAATTGTATGAAGTTGGGTCAAATTATTTAAATGTTGTTTTATTAGGTTAAGATTGCATCTGTGCTCTAGTGGTAAGAGTTCTTAGCTAAGATTCCAGAGGACCAGGGTTCGATCCCCGGTGCTTTAATATGAATTGTTCTGTTAAGCAGTGGGTCTGAAACGGTGGTAGAACTCAGCCCCATGAAAACAAATGAGTTACTTGAAAAATAAGTAGCAGCTCTAAGATTAAAAATAAAGCAGTCATCGGTAAACCCTCATAAAATTGAAGCTAAAAAACTTATTTTTCATGTAAGACCCTCCACAAATACTCATTTTTAATAAAGACATTCAAGCCGTTTTTTAAATATATAATATTCTAAAAAAAATTACTCATTAATATACTACCATTACACCAATTTTCCCCTTAAAAATAAGTATAAAAATTTATTTACCATTTACCAGATTCCAAATATCCATTTCGAACAAAATTTTTAAACTAATTTTTGAAAAATCTTGAATTTTTAAATATCAATTTACAATAAACTAGGAAACTAGGCAACCTTTTATTTTAGAGCCAAATCCAAATAGGAATTTTGCGTCCAGGTATGACCATTGACCATTTTAATATCTAGATCTCAAGTTTTAACAAAATTCATTACATTGTTTTGGCCACAAAGAGGTGTACAAACTTTTATATATATAAGGATGGTCAGATAAGAGACCGAGGGAGATTATTGTGAGACCCACTTTTTGGACTTAGGGGTTACATTAAATGTTAAGATCCATAAGAAACTCGTGGTCGAACAATTTCACGATTACTATAACTTAATTTCTCTTTGTGAAAGATTAAAAAAGGTTATTTATACTATAAAAAAATATGTAACTTAATTTGTTCTATTTATATATATAAACATAAAATAAATCCCCAGAATTCAGTTTGTTGAGAGAAAATATTGATTATGAACAACAGTATACACGGTCAAAATCTGTTTGTGCTTCTAATTTGGCTGAAATCAACCATTTAATCTGAAATTTTAAAGTGAACTCACCGAATTTAATTACATTGAACTTTCTAAAAATATAAGGTATTTAAAAAATAAACTTTACAGTTTTATATTAAAAATACCCTAAAGTATATCTAAATAGCTAAGCAAATAACTCGACTTATTTTATAAACTAAAAACATTATTCTGTAAAGTTTTACCTAGTAGATTTCCATGAGATTAAATCAACGTGGAGGCCCAAAAATGAAATAATGGTCCTCAACTTACCTTGGCAATCATGTTTGAAAGTAGAAGATGCTACTAGAATGAAGAAATGATCCCCATTGCCGTTTTGGGATACTAGAGTCAGTATTTATACTGCAGCTCTGCGTCTGTTAAGTTTACATGAAGCTCCCTATCTTCTCACGTCTCTATCCATAATAATCTACATTTTTCTGCAAGACACGTTCTTAAGTAGACAACGGACTCTCTTTCATCATTGTCCTACGGTTCTGAAACACGATTATCAATACAAAATCCTCTTAGCTTAGACAAATATTTTTTATGTAGTATAAGTTTAACTTATTTAGTTGAAATGAGACGTGTTCAATGTTAATGCGTATTTTTGTGGATCGTGTTGAAATTCTTTGTATAAAAGTGGACTGCCAAGGTTGTTTGTGTGCAATTTTTTTTATCGTCACAAACATTCTAGCTTTCTTAGAGATTATTTATCTATATATAGTTCGGTGGCTGGTCCTAGTTGAGTAGTTTATAATGGTCAGCTACGGCCATGATTTGGTTCGAAGAGTACTTGGATAATTATATTTTGGTTCTCACATTGTTTTGAAAATATTTAAATTACAACCGTTAAGTTGGATGTATGTGGTGTACTCGTATGTTTTGTATACTATAAACTCTTCCTTTAATATAAAATGGGATATTTAAAATTTTAATCTATAATTATAATATATAAAGCAGAAAGTAAGTGTGTGTGTTTAGATGTCTGCGTGTGTAGTTCTGTATCAAAATAAAAGATTATTCACTTATAAATGCGCTGAAAAGATAAAATTTGGAACAAAGGTAGAGGAATTAATCCATATAACCAGACCCGTATTAAAATGGGAGATTTCAAAATTGCGTAGGGTAGGAGGCTAGAATTAGAAAACAGTTTTTAGATGATGTAGAAAATTAATATTTCGCACAAAGGTTCAGGGAACACTCTAAATAATAAGAAAATTATGAAAATCTTGGGACTCCGGGAAATAGTGAAAGGTGGGAGGGGGGCGAACAGAAAAAACTTTCAAGCGTAATAGAAAATCTAAATTTGGCAAGCAGGTAGATGTAAACAAGGTAACCAAATAAAAATAGAAATTTCTACGAGGGAATGGGTGAAATGACTGGGTGGGGTAAAAGGTCAGGGTTTGAAGGGAGGTGTTAAAATTTTCCTAGAGTAATACATACAACCACCTCTCTGTGTGGTAGAGAAATGAAATTTGGCAAGTGGGTTTAGGGACTATTCCAAATAAACCTCAAATTCTAAACATTTTAACTTTCAAAGAGGACTACGGATGTTGGATAAGGGGAAGCATATAAGTATAAAAAAAACACCATACAGGGATGTTAATGTAGAGGGGTCACTCCAAATAATACAAATAACATTGAAAGTTTTATATTTAAAATTAGGGGTTGGTGACATGGTGCCGGGAAAGTGGGTTATGTGTTTGGAATTTCAAAAACTTAAAGAATAAACTACTTATAAGTCTGGTAGAAGATTGAAATTTGTCAAGAAGGTTTAAGCTCTATCATAAACCACAATGAAGGTCTGATCAATCTTAAATTTAAAAATAAATAACCAGAAGGTGGGAAGCAGGTTACTACAAATCTCCAAAATAAAAAGTAAAATACATTTTCTATTACAGACAAATATTTGATTAAATGTAAAGAGACAAACCCAAAAAACTAAAAAAATTTAAAATGTGGGTACTGGAAATGGTAAGGACTGAAAATTTCTAAAATTAAATTGTAACTACCTGGGCCTAACAGTATGGTAAACAAAATTAATTTTGGTGAGATGGTAAAGAACCCCCCCACCCCCCAAAAAAATGGAAAGGGGGGTGGGCTGTGAAATGACAAACGATAAGAAATTTCCAATCCTAACGAATAAAGTAACTTTTGGTATGGTAGAAAATATAAATTTCACAGATATAGAGAAAATCATGTAAATTATTAAACATTTTAAAATAAAAATCTGGGCTTAAGAACCATAAAGAATTTCAAAAACTAATAGATAACCTTTCTATGCAAAGTAGAAAGTTAAAATACTTGCCAAAAGTTAGGAAGACCGCTCCAAATAATAACAAATAAAAACAATATTTAGAGTTGGCCTTTTTAAATTGGTTCCAATAAACGGGAAGAGAAAGTGTGAGGACACAAAACTTTCTAAACTAATAGAAAAGAAAAATCTAGAGATTAACACAACTAATGAAGAGCAGTATTTTTGATGTGGTCAAAAATTGAAATTTTATAAGCACGTAAAAGAACCATATTAGACAAGCAAATTAGTCTTTAAATTTTAAAATTGAAACATGGTAACCGAAAATGGTTAGAGAAGGGGGAGTGTATTGCTATCTCTCTAATGCTATTAGAAAATCTACCTTTCTGGCTGTAATGAAATTTAAATTTGACAATTATTAAAGGGAGCACTGCAGCTGACATGAAAGTTGGAAAGTTTGTAATTTAAAATATGGATCCAATAAATGGAGGGAAGATGGGGGTGAGCTCAAAATTGTGAAACAATTATTAAAAACGTTTTATCTAGTGTACACAGTTTAAATTTTGCACGGGCAGATGAAAAAAGCCTAAATTTAAAAAACACAAATGCTAAATATTATCATAAAGGTATTCCATAGCGGTGTGATATCATAGCTGAATATTGAAAGATGGCTTAGAGTCTCTACAGGAGCGATATAATATTTATAGTAAACAATATCTGGTGACATAGCTCGGTTAACTGCTATGATATTTGGGAATACAGGTTCCTCATTTATTCAATATAATATCTCTATAGTAATTCTTTCAGCTCTTTGGTAAATTGCTTTGTTCTTTTTTTCCAACATGTTTCTGTAACAATGTCTAGTACTTCTTTTCACTAAACTTATGAGCGTGCTTATTAGTATGGCAGCTTAGCATGAAAATGCGTGCACACCGGACAAAAGCACCAAGATTTTTCCACGTGCTACTGAAGGTAATAGCTTTACATTTTTGATAGGAACCCCCTCTTCTGGCAACCATCTTGTAGGATCACAATCTTGGTGTGTAAATATACATTTTTCAGGTCAAGGAATTCAAATATACAGCTTTTAAACGCGTCAGATGATCTATATATACCCAGTGATTTCTCAATCATAATCGTTTCACTAATACGCTGGAGCCATAAGAGCAATGAGATCAAAATCAGGGTTGGTCCTGTCTGATTCTAGCACACGACAAGATTAAACGTTATATATATATATATATATAGAGAGAGAGAGAGAGAGAGAGAGAGCAGCGTGCATTCCGGTTATACATTTATGTACTAACTGCGTTAATGGGCAAGGGACGAGGAGTGTTGTCTTTAGAGGATGTGTACACGCATTCGTGTGGAGATAGGGGTAGGGACCATTAAGGAAAAAACACTCAGTACACCCGACTGGTATCGAACCACGATCTGCCCATCATTATCAGTTTAGTCTATTGTGAGAGTGACGCCTCAGTTCATACGGCTATCGAAGTGGGTAGAAATGTATTGTTTTGATATATATATATATATATACTTAGTATCGCATATAATTGATCTCTATAATATAACAGATGGACTTAAGGGGCTTAAATTTTCGAGCTGTCGTCTACACACAAATTCGTGAGAAATAAATACACTTTCAGGTATATTTTTAATCTAGTTTACACTAACAAGTCAAGACATTTGGTCATACTTTAATATTTTATGAAATTTATAATATATATATTTATATATTAGTGTATTTATCTATGTTAGTGTAAACTAGATTGGAAATATCCTTTCTAAATAACTTCATTGAAATTGAGAAGCGCCATTTCATTTGTAGTGTTATACAGTGATTGGATACTAATTTTAAACAAAATCGTTATAGCCAATTTATGGAAAAGAACCTTTTATTTATTTTAGATCTGAAGTAAATGAAGCTTAATTCTATGATTAGATCAATAGTTGCACACACACACACACACACACACACACACACACACACACACACACACACATACACACACACACACACACACACACACACACATATATATATATATATATATATATATATGGTGCGCGTGCCATTGGCTAGCACGTGAACACGATTTATATGTCACGCCGACATGAAAATATCAACATAAAGTAAAACTATTTCCAACGTAGCATAATTTTTTGAAGTCAATGGTATTTAGACAGCCATGTCATTAAATAACAGTTTTCATTGATTTTTATTTAAAGTTAACGGTTAGAAATCCTCTTGGCTCATACTTAAGTGCATCTTGTGTGATGTTGAAGATATGTTATGAACTGAACATACCTATCTGGTCTAGAAAAAATAAAACAACATGTTTCAATTTAATGTGAAATAAATTATACATGTTTTTGATTTTAACAAAATTTATATCAAGTTATTGTTTTTTTTCCACTGAAGGTGTTACTTTCAATGGTTTTTCTATAAGTTATTAAAATTAATATTGTCTAAGACACTCACTTTGACAGTTTAAGGAATTTGCCTTTTTTTAAATGTATGCATTGTCAAAATATTTACAATTTGATTTGCATGGTTAGTTATTTTTCAAGATATTCAACAAATTTTTTTCATTTTTAAATAATGCACTCATTAATAAACTTGAATAAGTGTTGGCCCACTGGCCGGAAATGTCTCTCCATCCCTGTTCTGGACAATATTACTAAAGCCCTAAATATCAAGTTTTCGTCCGAAATGTAAAAGGGCTTCGGTTCTATGCCGAGTAGCAAACAAACATAAGGTATTGCGAAAACCACTTTTTCGGGTTTAGGAGGATGTGAAACGTCTACAACCAACAAAATCTCTAATTCGAATATGTTTACGATAACTCTCCAATGGATCACGAGAAAGTCAGAAGTGTGTTCCGTAAATCTATTTAATAATACGATTTTTATTTATACAAATTATTTCTAAAATTGTATCTGGTTGCTTTCATTCTTCCCACGGGACTCTAGTTGCTACTAGAAACTTAAGTCTGATTTGATAACAAATGTCTGTAAAACTCTGAAATACTAACATTTCCTATTTGGTCCAGCCCTACATTTAAGGGTCTAATTTAACATACATGAAAATCTAAAAAATTAATATCAATGAAAGAATTAATTTTTATATGGGATGTTGATAAAGAAATAATAACTACAATTAAAATGTGTTTACATTTATTGAAAAATATAAAGCTTTCCCTCAAGACAAAAGCTTTCTTCCTCTGGTAAGGAGAACTTAACCACACCTGAGGAAAAAGAAAGGCCACACTTTAGAGGCATTCATGAGTAACAATCAAAATAGATAACAACGTACAATTAATTTGAAGCTTAAAATCTAACAAAAAATATATTTATGACGAAAATTTGTGTATCCTTGATTATATACTTGATTTAATCCCCCCAAAATATATTTTGATAATTTTTTAGCTTATGCTACCAAGGTTTGTCGTCTTGAGATACCTGGTTTTCTACTGGCAGTGGCGGATATGTAACTGATTTCTGAGGTTGGAACTCTATGTAGGTGTGGGATACTTTGTCCTGATGACGTGATGATGACAATCTTGATTATGTGTGGCAAGTAGAAATTTTAATGTGTGCTTGTTAGGGACGCGGTAAAATATCATTGTTTTGAAGTTTTTATAGCGAAACATTGTTTTGGCCAAAATAAAAAAAAAATTGCTTCAATAAAAACATAGAGCTTAATTTTCTTCACATGGTGATTTAACCAGTCCTTGAATATTTGTCATTGGATTTAATGACAACTTTTTCTCTTCATTTAAAAAGTTTCTCATCTGATGCCACTATTATCATGACAGATATTCAACAACTGTTGATGTTAGCGTGTGAAGAAAATTAAACTTGATGTTTACACCGAAAACTACTACCACAATGGCCTTTTCTCACGTTACCTACATCTCAACTTAAACCTAATTAACAAGACCATGGTGACTATAGTTTCAATTCCTCTTCGGATTGTTTACCTATGCCCACCGGGAATCGAACCCGATACCTCTAGAATGGTAGCCAGAAATTCTGACCACTTGACTAAGAGGCCAGCTATTTTAATAATAATCGTACTACAGACCATGGTAATGGTTACAATTTATCTGATAAAACGAATAACTTCAGGACTAAAACCTGGAATTAAATCACCACAAAAAAATGTAAACAATTATTAGTGATCTCCGAACACAGTTAACATTCTACCTTAACTGCTAAAAACAAGAGTCAACTATGGGGTTTTTGAGTAAACTATCTCTTAAAAATACCCAAGGTTGTAATTACCATGTTTTACTGCCATACCTGCTAGGCTATTTACATTAGGTTGTGTGGGTTTATATCGGTCAGTCATTGTACTTTCGGTAGGCAGTTTTAGCACATGTGCAGCTCATAATTGTGCCAGAAACATTAATTTATCTTATTTCCAGCCCTAGCAACATTTCAAGGTCAAACTTTCTAAGGTAGATGCAAGAGAGAGAGAGCAATAGCTTTCAATAGCTTACTTGAGCATTTGTTTTGAAATTTCAACATTTAGTTTTGCTCTTGCTCGCTAGAGCTCAGCATCTCTCGGTGCTCAATGTGATTAAAGGCCAGGTAAATTGTTGCTGTTTTCTTTTCTTGTATTGCTGATTCTGGGTTCTGACTGAGAAAACACGTGTGGAGAAACGAGTGAGCTATTATGGCAAATTCTTTATTATATTAATCTGGGAACACCACCTAATCGAACTGAATTAAAGCCAATTTTTAAACAAAGACTTTCTCGATTATTAAATAAAACATGAGTTCCGATGATTTATAGATACAATTCTGTGAAAATAACACGTATAAAATGTGTTCAAAATAAAAATTGTTTAGCTACCAACTTCAGACCACTGTCTTTAAGATCGCATCGCGACAAGATCCATGAGATTGTTATAACAATTAAAGAATGTGTTAGATTTTACAAAAGGCTTTAGAAATCCTAAAAAAAATAGTGGTAGTACTTGAGAAAGATCAATGGGAAAATTAGGCCTAGATTGGCGAGTTTGAGCTTCACAATGAAAATTGCTCACTATACTCTACTTCTCTTGACAAAATATAGGCACAGTAGCCCCATGGCTTCTTTGGTGCTGACTGACAGCTCACAGCTGACTTCTGACAGTCAACATTTAGATATACCTAAATTTTGACTGTCAGAAGTGACAGCTGCTAGACACATGTTTTTACAGATCATATGTTTTGGTGTAGGGATACATAATTTGGTCTGGTAACTTTTCAAAGCTTTTAGCTGTCAGCTGGGAGCTGTCAGTCAGCACCAAAGAAGCCATGGGGCTACTGTACATCCGCGCTACCAAGAATAATATCTTTATGTATTGTTTCCCTTATTGTAGGGATATCCTATCTATCTGGTCTTACTTTCAAACAACTTGCTGGAATCCGCTTTGGTAACCGAATGATCTAAGGCATCACTCTCGCAATAGACTACAATGCCAATGACAGGTAGATCGAGGTTCAAATCTCGGTCGGGTATAATGAGGTTGTTTTTTCAAAAATGCTTTTGTACTCTACCTTTACAAAAATGCGGGTACACTTCCTTGATTTTAAACCTTCCTCACTCCTATAACCTGAACAGTTAGTAAGACGTGGTTCTAGAATTATTTTTTTATCTTATTGTATGAACATTACTGGGGAAAAGTTAATAAGATCAAGAAAATGATAAAGTTCCAAGAAGACCAACCAAACCACGGGGAACTTATTCTGAAGGGTTTACACCTATTTCCACAATTTCCACCGTAATATTTAGTAACATATCTACAATTTAATGGTAAGCATCCATCATAACGGTACTTCCCCATATTTCTACGCTTTTTGACCAGTGTTTCTTTTAGCTTATTTTTCTAATCCTGTTGTGATACGTCTTCATCACAGCCATTCAGAATGAAACAATAAACTTTTCTGAACTTAATTCTTACAATTTCAAGTAAACATATGGTACCCTTGGATTAAATTATAATTTATTGGCAACTAAAAAAAAAAACCTCTATGATGGATATTAACTTACGCGCCCCAATATTGAAGATGATGGTGGGAAATTGCTGAACTTGATAAAGATTGTATTCATGCTCATTTTATGAAATCTAATAATAATAATTTCTTCGTGGTACAATATTTTTTTTTTAATCAAAACTAAAACTATCTTTTACGAATCATTTAACACTTTATCTTAAAAATTTAATAATTATCCAACACACAGAACCATTTTCTCTTCGTCACCAAGAAAGACAATGACACTGAAGACATCGATTGTAGCTATAAGACCGTATATGTTTATTTCATTATAATATGCACTGTTTGCACCATTGCATTGTTTATTTTTTATTGTAAAGAGATATCTAAATGAGCATGTTTGTGAGGTTGTCACCGAATCCTGATATGCTTTCTATTTTTAAAGAAAACAATTCTTTAATATAAACATACTTATGAGTCATTTATAATACTCTAGTCACCATAGATTTCAAGTAACACTCATTTCACAGTGTACCAGAGGGATCCGGCTTCAGATCTCAGCGCCTGATAATCCAGTCCTATTACACCTGGAAGTTCCAAGGTTTAAGTCCTAGTCTCCATACATTATTGAGTTAGGTGAAGAATTAGTTCGTGTCTCATAAATAAATAAATTTACTCTGATAAGAGGCAACTAGGTAGAACTAGTTAATGAGACACTTTGAAACATATATATATATTGTTTGATATATAGCTTTTTAGGTTTTCAAGAAGAGGGTTTCACAGTTGTAGAATTGTTTTATCTCCTTACACGTTTCGGGGGATTATTGAAACAACTCTTTGCAAGTGTTTCTATTCTAATAATCTTCACATATAAAACGGGGTTAAGAATGATGACTCTTCAAATTATACATATATATGATATAGTAACATTTGTGTGTGTGGGGTTTAAAATGTTGGCGCTTATCCTAGGAACTAAACATAGGAGAGAAAAAAATCTTTAGCTCGACTTATTTCGACAGTGGCATGACGACTCCTAAAATTCTAGAGAACTGGTTGCGCACGAGAACGCTTTCTAGACGATGGTATGTTGATATTCAATGACCCTGCCCTACCTACAACAATGGTATGAATCCCTACAAGAGTTGAAAAAATACATAAAATTGAACATTGAAAAATCTAAATGTAATGAATCACTGAATGAATTGTATTAGTTTAAACTACAATAAAAGGAAATACCATTTTGAGACTTTCTGTGGCTTAGTATTATTATTTAAACCTAGCCACATCCCAATCCTACCTATAGACCTCCTTTACTTATCACAGTTATAATCTTACAATTTAACATAAAACCTATCTTATTATAGCAAGTTTCTTTAACAAAATAAATAAACAACGAAAACAAAATCTCATAACATGATTAATTTTGGCAAATCTAAAGAATATAATACCAGAGTGAACAAAGGTATACATATATAATATTATTCAAACTTTGAGTAAAACAAAAGAAAACAATTTAGTATTGAGATAAAAAAAAAGATTTATTAATATTTTTACTTTTAATAAAATATTAATTGATGTTTTAGAATAGGTAAAGTGTATGAATTAATTTAATTTGTTTTTTCTGAAAGTTAAAAAAAAATCAAGGATGACTGATGAGAAAGAAGAAAACACATGTACAGCCATTTATAGTTGAAGATTTGGCTGGATTTTACCAAGAAAAATATGTCCTTGTTGAAACAAAAAAAATGTCGGAAATTTGTTTTCTGTTTGAATCTTACCTGCGCCACAATTTTAGAAAATAAACAGACTATAGTTCTTTCCCAGACACTCAGCTTTCTATTAATATATCTGCATTGCATTTTTTTAAACTGAGATTACACTTTTAAAACAAATTTAGTCGGGAATCACACAGATTTGTTTCCATGTTTTAAGGACACAGATCAAGAAAACCTTAATATTCTTCAAACAGTGTTCCAAGAATCAAATTTAAAAAAACGTTCTTTTCTTCAACTACAAAGAGAATATTCATACATAATAATAAAGGTAAAAGTTTTGGCCATGGACTAGGGATGAATATAAAATAAAATGCAATTTAATATAAATGTTGAGCTTATTTAGATATGTGCATTAAAAATAACTTAAAGAGCGTTACAATGTTTACTTCCTTCTGTCAGAATTGAAACTCGCGCTAGTCTATAAGAAGTAAATAAATCCTTTTTAATTCTTTTATCTCACGTCTTTTGTTTTTCCGAACGAGACCCGCTATTCACTTGTTACCAGTCCAGCTAATACCTGTAATGAACGACCATGAAAATAATCAAGAAGTCAACAAACTTATTATTGCTCCAAATGGCACGGGGTAGACCTTCCTTATCAACCTGCTCTTGTAAAAGATGAGGAATAACCGTGGTATTGCTTTGGCCGTCACGTTCAATGGCATCGGTGCTACGTTGTTGGAGGGAGGAAAGTCAGCTCATTCTACCTTCAAACTTCCTCCCAAACTCATCGACATGTAAAAAACCCTGTGCAATAACTTTAAACAAAGCATCATGGGCAACACTTTGCGCGAATATAAGCTCATTGTGTGGGACAAGAGCACAATGGTGCACAAGGAGGATTTTGTAACCCTAAAAAAACACCTGAAGGGCACCAGGTGCAATTGTGGTTTGATTGGGGGGGGGG
>CABEEJ010001071.1:89554-139902 GCA_901482245.1 Timema douglasi | reverse complement strand
GTGGGGGGGGGGGGGGGGGGGGGGGGCACCATGCTGCTGGTTGGAGACTACCGGCAGACCCTGATAGTGGCGCCGAGGGAAACCCGAACTTAGAGGGCGTGTATCAAGTCCTCTTACCTGTGACCCCCCAACATGACTGTCTCTCAGGAGAACATTCGGGTCCACTTGAAAGGCGATGTCATCCATGCAAAATTCGCTGATTTCCTACTCAATATAGGAGACGGGGATTTTCAAAGTCAGAGGGGAAGATCACCATCCCTGCAGGCCTGGGTTCTGTGTTCACGGCTGTGGCCACTCTGAGATCCAAAATCCACCCCAACATCTCAAACTTCAATGAGATGTCTATGGACTGGTTGAGTGAGTGAGTGAGTCATTCTTACCTTCAAGGTACAAGGTGACAGATATTAATGAGACTCAGCTTAAATTTGTCTAAGGAACAAAGATGGTGTAATCTTTTGTTGAATATGTGGTGTGTATGGTTGACGCATTTCACTATCCCATGGAATTCCTCAACATTAGTGGCCTCCCCACCCCCACAAGTTTATCCTAAAAGTGGGGCACCAATGGTGCTATTGCGGAGTTTTGGCTCGCCAAAACTCTGACATGGCCCTCCTTAAATCACAAGGGCGAGATTACTAGCTACTGGCCCGCGCGTTTACTAAATGTTATCACTGAATATAAGTGCGCTAGCTAGAAATATTGCTGTGTGTAATACATTCTTCAGGAAGATTTGGAAAATAAGAAGAAAAAAATAGAGAAAAAGAAGAATGTAGGTAAGAGACTAGATATAATAATGATATAAATATGGTGCATCTAATACTTTAATGAAAGAGTTTACACTATATTGTTGTTCCACTTCATTGACAGACTACGCGATTAAACTAACAAATAATACTCCTGATCAAAGAATACAACCTGACACTCTATTTGAAACATATCTGCTGAGTGAGTGGGTGAGTTGGGTAACCGAGTGATATCGTCACTAACACGCTTACTTGCGTAGAGTTTACAAGTTGGCGAGTAGCTAGTAATCTCGCCCTACGTAATTGAGGCTATATTAATGCTATCGAGGCGACTGTGCTCATCGTCTGTGCTCAGGGGCAGTCCGTTTTCATACCACGCATTCTATTCACTCCATTTGATTACTCCTTTGAATTTAAGAGGCCGAGTTTCTGCTGAGATTGTACTTTGCAATTACAATTTTTTTTAGTACCATCCGTTTGGGTTATACGCCCATTAATGCTTCACAGGTGCCATAACTATAGGTGGTCGGGAGTGAATAGAGGGAGGGCTGCTTCTCTCACGGGCAGTTAGATGTCCCCAACTAGAGAGTTAGCACACCCATCAGCCCGGTGATGCTAGCGCCCGAGGGGAGATCCAACAATGTTCTCTACAAGGAAGTTAACAAATGATTATGCATGTGTGATTACAAGTGTGCTCTCATTTCTCTATATCTTTCTTTAGACAACTTTCTCACATTTCATATTAGGAGCACACATTCAATTTAATAACAGCTTAATAATCACTCAGACGTAACATTCCTTTATGGCGAATACAACCTGCATGCAAACCTTAAAACTATGAGATTTTACAATCACTATTTAGAATTAATGAATAACTGGCTTTCTAAAAACACCCGGGGGAAATAGGCTACAACAACTGGTATATATAAATGCATATATTATATATATATATATATATAATATATAAAATATATATTATATATATTACCATATATAGTATATTAATTTTAAATGTATATGATATGTATGTAGGGAATAGTATATATGCATATATCATATACTGTATAGTAAATAATATATTATAAATATTATATATAACATAGGGCCTATACGGCTTATTTAAACTATCACTTATTGTGTATTACGAGTTTGACGCCTTAAATATTCTGGGCAGTGGCTCCAAAACCAAAACCAACAACATATAAAGTGAAAACTTGACATATATACATAAAGAAATAAAAAATATGCACACAAGTAAATTTTACATATGGCGATCCCTTCAATCTAAACACCGTAACATCTGAGGAGGGTATCTCTAAAATCAGGAAAATTGACAATATAAAACTTGGAATAGGCTTGCACGTTTAAGAATAACTTAGGGTGAGTTCATCCCTTGCAGTATTTTTCTGTGTATAATAATTGGGATGCTACAGATTGCGGACTACAGAGTAACCACCTGATCTCCTATATCTATTAGCCCTTTAATTCCATGGACATATACTATTTACCTCCTCAGTACTGTATTATCTTTCTATTTTCTATCAGGTGAGCTGGCGGCTAGGGGTAAGGTGTCAGACTTCTATGCTGGCGGCCGGGGTTCTATGGGGAATTCCAGGCCTCCACCGTGGTTCGGATTCCACGTTAAACTGTAGATCCTCCATTTCATCTCACAATCACCCTACCATTACTTCACCCTACCATTACACATTAGCGTAAGTGCGTATAACCCGAACAGGTAGTAAGACGCGGTGCTAATAATAATAATAATAATATTTTCTATCATCCATATTTTTTATTTTCTCTTTATATAATCCAACATTTGACACGAGAGAGAGACGGACGTTGCTAAACCGTTCATCTAACATAATTGTAGTTTCCTTTCCTGTCGCTACGGAACGAGCTGCTGACAAGGTTATGAACTCCGCAGCTGTTGGGAGCACGACCGCCGGATGAAGTCAGCATGTGAGCCCCTGCTCGGAAAAGAATGCAGCTGGCCAAACCCGTGAGCTCGCAAGGCTGACGGAAATTGATTTGTTCCTAGGCACTAAAGGTGCCACACGTACTTCAACTCACTTAGCCCTGATTGAATCATAATGCTGTAAGGTGAAAAATCCCCCGCACCGACACCTATGACCCTGAAACAAACGTACAGAGATGATATCACCTGTGCTCGAACTACAGGCCACATACTACACTCACAGACTCGACACACGGGACTCAACAGCACTGACTTGGTAGAAGGCCTTGGAAGAATACGTCCGGACGAGATATAGCAGTTCCGGGTATAATGAAGGTCACACATGGTCTAACATTCTTAGTTAATTGTTTTTGGTCGATGCAAGGCAGGCTGATGTGGATAACCGTACAATTATATTATTATTTATTTATTATTAGCACCGCGTCTTACTACCCGTTCGGGTTATACGCACTTACACTAATGTGTAATGGTAGGGTGATTGTGAGATGAAATGATTGTGAGATGAAATGGAGGACCTACAGTTTAACGTGGAATCCTAACCACGGTGGAGGCCTGGCATTCCTCACATTCACAAGATGGTACAATTATAATTATTTGCATTGCATAATAATTGGTAGTAAATCACTGGTATTGGCCGAGAATTTAAAGAAAGTAAAATTAAATATGTAGCTACGTTTTAGTTTATTTTGTTCACGTAAGTTGAGGAAGGAATCTAGTTTGATATGAAATTGTGTATTTAGGTCATTGGACTAGACGAGAGGCTTGAACCCCAACTATCTTGTTTAGTTATTCGCCGGAGGAAGCAAGGATTTTGTATCATGAATTTTATCTTTGTGATATAGTGTTAAGTAAAGTTAACATCCAACTATTAATATTTCCGTTTGTTGTATTTAGTTTTGTGTGATTCACAGAGTTTAATGAAGCTATGCATGTTCGGCTTTCTATAAATCGTAGTAGGCCGTGACCGACTCTTGGATGTTTAATAGTTTCTCAATCATGTATTATGTTAAAGCATTAGTTGTTTTGGATTTCATTTATTCATTTAGTTTAAAGTCATATACTAGTTTAAAAAGAAGCCTAACTATTTGTCTTATTTAATTATTATTGTTGACCCTTATACTATATTCGAGAGACGTCTATGATATGAAGATCTACCTTCAATAGATATCACCCTTAAGATGTTTAATTAGGTCGCTCCAAGATAGTATCCTGGAAGTAAGCTTGGAAGGCGTGATTTTGATGATTTTGGGTTGTAGGTGTAATTAGTGTGAATACTATCTCATCTATAGAGCCTAAAGTATTTACACCTTATGGATATTTAGTTTTGTATGTGGGAGGCAAGTGAGTAGATCTCGTGATCCATTCTTTTGTGATTAGTATGTACAGGTAGGTGACCCGGTGGTCTAGGGGTAAGGTGTCAGACTTCTATGCTGGCGGCCGGGGTTCAATCCTCGGTCCCGGCACAGATTTATCTGATTACCAAACCCTTCCTTCACCTCTGACAATACATCTTGTGAATGTGGGGAATGCCAGGTCTCCACCGTGGTTCGGATCCCACGTTAAACTGTAGGTCCTCCATTTCATCTCATAATCACCCTACCATTACACATTAGCGTAAGTGCGTATAACCCGAACGGGTAGTAAGACGCGGTGCTAATAATAATAATAATAATAATAATAATAGTATGTACAGTCTGAAATTTTAAACCACGAGGTAATTCCCTGTAATCATATGTTCCATCACATTAACTATTTTTTTTTTACCTATTTATTATTTCTGCTTTAAATTAGTGTAATGTTTTCTCATGCACCTTTTGTATGTAGCCATCATTTTCCCTAATCATTGACCTTTATCTGAGGATAGGTTATATTTATATATGTTGCGATTTTGACGTTTTAAGCCACGTGGCTACTGTTGTGAAGAAATAAAGAAACAAGAGAAATAGAAAGATGAAACTTTGCATTTGTTTTTAGTAAAACCTTAACCTGTGCACTTAAAGTTTATTATTTTAGATATTATACTGTGGACCAGTGGCTCTAAAATATTTTGGTTTCTAGAGTCTTTTACACTTCTAAAAATATTGGAGGATCCCAAAAAACTTTGGTTTCTTTGGGTACTCCCCAAATCGGTGTTTACCATAAATTTAAAACTCAGAAATATTGTAAATACATATTTATTAAGTCATTTAATTTTAGTCAAACTAGATTTGATACTTAAAATAAAATCATTACTTGTTAGCTATAGCTGGGGTCTCCCCCCTTTTTTTTGTGAGGGTAGGTGATTTTTTTTAGCACTTTATAAATCTCTTTAATATCTGGTTCAATAAAAGACAGCTGGATTCAAATGTTTGCTTAAGCTTTATAGCTATTGCAATATTTTATAATGTTTGAAGTGTGTAAAGAAAATCTAGAAAATTTTAGAAAAATCTCAAAGAGACTCAGAATGGCTCTTTGGGAGCTACCAAGACTTAAGGCGCACACATTGAGAAACTAATGGGATATTTGTTAAGATGTCATTTATAAAATTAAACCAAGGAAAAAGCTTAACATTTACACATGCACTTATTGAAATTTAGGGTGTGCTCCTTAGCCTTATTTTTTAATTACCTTCAACGCCCTGGAAAGAGAAGTATTGTGATTGTAAAATAAAAAATAAATAAATCAAACTCAAGATTTTGAAAAATGCCGACGTTTCATGACCCCCTGAAACCGAGAAAGTGGTTTCTACGATGCCATCTATCTGTGTTTAGAACCAAATTTTTTTAATATGATCGTGCTAACACTTGGTATCCAAGGTTTTCCTAGAGTTCCCCCGAGGAATTTTTGGATTTAGATATCCAAGCCTAAAGTTAAGGGGTTTACAGAAAGAAAAAAAAAAGAAGAAGAAGAAAGATACAATCTTCTCAAAGTCCAGTCAAACACTTTTGGTTAATTTTTGTACCTAGGCATTATTTAACATTACAAACAAAATGAAAGTTCACATTTGCCAATGAAAATTATTTTGAGCATATTTTAAATGAGAAAAAATTTAAAATTTAAATAATATTCACGCCACTATTTGAGATACAAAATAGCTTATCATTGTAAAGTTGTAGTACTATTAAAAATATAAATCTCTTAATTGAAAAATATTTTTAAAAAACGAATTGTTTCTGATATATATATATATATATATATATATCGTAGAAATTTTTGAAAATATGACTCACTTCGGTGGCTGCGTGGCTTAAGGCACTACTCTCGTGCTAGACTAGACTGCCGATGATAGGGAGATTGAGATTCGAATCTCGATTGGGTGCACTGAGGGTGGTTTTTTCAAAATAGTTTTACACTCTCCCTCCATGCAAATGTGGATACACTTACTCTAAATATATTCTTCCTAATCCCTAAAGCCATTAGCGTAATGAGTACATAAGCGTGTAGGCCAAATGGGTAGTAAGACACATTTATTACTTACATCCATTACGGTTTCCAGTCTATGGTCTGGCTGAGGTTCTTTTGTATTAAAGTAATCTATTTTCCACTACCGGCTTAACTAGGATTTTTATAGCTTCACATGCCTTATAATCCATCTTAACACTAGGACAGTTACATCAACCAGTCCTCGACCGTTAATTTATCAGTGTGAAAGAGTAAACCTACATTTTCATCATTGATACATTTTCAGTCATGGTGGGATTCGAACCCAGGACCCTTAGCTCTGTAGACAGACACACTACCGACTGAGCTAAGGCACGTAAGACACATGACTTAAAACATAAAAAAAAAATGAAATTTGAAATGGATTGTTATGCTCTTTGGTGGACAGAGTTGTTCCTATTTTCTTAATGCTTCTGTAACAGTGTATATAATTTCACTTATGAAAAATTGTGGAATATTTCTACAATAATAGCTATTATTTTGTTTGAAAAAGCTTGTTTTTGTGATTACTTTTATTTTAAGATAAAAGAAAGAGAAAGCCTGTGCGGTTGAACGATCCATTTATTTTAATTTACATCCAACGAAATCCGGATTCGCTGCTTCGGGTGGCAAAAAAACCCCACAAGAATTATATAAACTGGAAATTTGTTATGGGCCAACGTACTTAAGCTAACATTTGTTTGTGATTTTACACATTTTTCTAGCCTGACGTCATAAACTACGTGATCACGGCTTTAAAAACAAGGGGCGGGGGAGGGTGAGGACAGGAAGAAGGGGTCAGGAGGAAAGGACATTAACAAATAATGTCAACAAGTTGTTATAAATGTACCTATATATTAATATAAAAACAATGGTGTCAAGGTGTATTTTCTTTTAACTTCTACCCTTATTACAAGTCTGAATACTTAATTTGAGTGAATACCTGTTAGTAATTTAAAAATGTATCCAATATTGTTGACTAACTGTATGTGTTGTTTATTATAGTAGTAACTAGATTCATTTTATACCTGGGCATCTCCGGGTTCTTGAAAATAGTATCAAATAAATTCAGTATATGATAGCCCCACTATAAGTCCAAAATTAATTCGAATAAATCCAATATATGATAGCCCGACTATAAGTCCAAAATTCATTCGAATAATATTAGTATCTACTGGAAAAGAGTTTGAAAATAATTTTTAAAGGTAGCTTATGAAATAAATCTAAAGTCCTGTAACTTACCTCTCAACAACTTAAGCGAACAACATTAACAAAATAAAATAAAACAATACCATGCTACACTCTGCAAAAGATCTAGAATATTCGTGACGATAAGACAATTTCTCACAAACAAACCTCAACAGTTTATTTTGATTCAACTTTAGAACTTCCCACAGAAAAACAGCGTCAAATGAACAATGAAATGCATTAAACATATGATATATTAAAGTGTATTTCTTAAGCTAAAAGGTATTAATATACGTGTTGATATACCATGGCACAATCATGAAATAACGTACGTACTGAATAACGTGTCTGGAAGGGATTTATGACCGTTTACGGACAGCAACGTGAGAATATTGGGAGATCCTTGTAAACTCAACAAACACATAGGTACAGTATAAATACTGACTCCAGGACACCAAAATGGCAATGAGGATAGTTTCTTCACTCCAACAGCATCTACTACTTTCAAATATGATTGCCAAGGTACGATCACACACATTTATGATGTAAACAGCTAATACACAGAAAATCTTACGATGTAGGCCTATATCTACACATTTATTATAGGTATCATTTTTCATAGCATGTTTATCAAATAAGTCGAACGTGTTCTTAACTAAATATATCTTAAATATTTTATAAATTATACAAATATTAAATGTATTTTGAGTTTATTAGAAATACCATTTTGACAAAACTATGTGTCTTTATATAAACATATATAGTCATAGTCAAACGTTGTTGTCAAATTTGTATTTAAAGTAGCTATATATCCATAAATAATATATATATATATATATATATATCCATAAATAATATATATATATATATATATGCATGAGTGTACGTAAAACATATTCATCCTCTAAATAACTTTCAAATCTAAAAAATAGATTTTAACCAAATTGATTGAAACACACCCATTGAGCCCATCTTTGATATTTACAATTTGACTAAGTTTAATCTTAGTCACCATACATTCTATGATCAATGGATTATCGTCTGCCGTTGCTAAAATATGAATGGAAAACTTTTAGTCTGGGAGGGTGGATTGTGTACATTAAAAGTATCCCATACTATCTTTGCACCTTCAAACTATTTACAAAGAGCGATGTGTTTGTAGCGTGGCATACATAATATGTATGAATACAAAATTATATATGTTAATTGAAGACCAACATTTAGATAATGATGATGATGATAATAATAATAATTATAAATTGACCGATTGAGGCAAGGTTCTGTTTTTAACTTAAGCATTTGGCATTTCGTATGTCTGTAATTACGGGTCATTGTTACGTGATAAACTGATAACTGCCAAATGCGTGTACACATTTTAATGAAATTTATCAGGGACAACTCTTTGAACCAAGGCCACACATCATAATATGCTTTTGCGATCTGGCACCCTTTTCAAGATGGCAGCCACCCATAAATATTGCCATTGGTTTGTTCTGCAATAACTGACAAATGCGTAGGACTGACTTTAACAAACCTAGGTCAACCTATGAAGGTACACGTAACTTTTCAAAACGCTAACCGTTTTAATATGAGCGTCATTTAAAGGTTTTTGATTTAATAACTCACATAAAGTAATTTTACATTTCAGAATATCAATCTAGTACTTGGAGCTTATATTTAATTTTTAATTTTGATATATTATTATGAGACTAAACTCTTAAACCGCTTGGACCACGGTTGTTTTATATGAATACAATGCAGTATTAAATGTAGGATTAATATGTATTTCTGTATAACTTGATCACCAAGGAGAAATATCAACTTCTAATCCAAGGAGAAATTTCAACTTGAAACACAAAGAGAAATCTTAAGATTGTAGTAACAATAAAAACATGAAGGAAGTAAGGTCTACTATTAATACTAGTAATAATAATACTGATTAAATGATTATTTTTATAAAAACAATATCAAACCCTAAGAGAGGATTATATATTATAAACAAGTTTTATTTTGGGGTTTGGATGTAAAAAAAGAGCCATATGATAAATTATATCTAAATAACGTTAAAGATCATAGTACGGAAAAGATTATCATTGTTAAGCATGGAAAATTAAGACAGAGATAAAACATAATTGATTATTTAATATATTATAAACTTATGTTTTCAACATACATACCAAAATATATATAATACATTGGAAGATAAATGAGTTTCAAAAAACTATTCATAGCATGGATAATTATATTTTTTCAGATCGTGGTGATTGTTTCCTTGTTGGTGTCCTCTTGCACCGCTCAATGCGGAGGAATATGGGGAGGTTACCCTGGAATATATGGCGACTCTAGTGCTGCTGCTGCCACTGCAGCTGCTGCTTCTGGATCATCTGGAATTTATGGAGGATATGGTGGACTCTATGGTGGTGGTCTAATTGGTAGTTACCCTGGAATATATGACTCTAGTGCTGCTGCTGCGGCTTCAAGTGCTGCTTCATCGGGAAGTGATTCCGCTTCTGCCTCTTCAGCATCTTCTTCTGCTTCTGGATCATCTGGTCTTTATGGAGGATATGGTGGACTCTATGGTGGTGGTCTAATTGGTAGTTACCCTGGAATATATGACTCTAGTGCCGCTGCTGCGGCTTCAAGTGCTGCTTCTTCAGGTGTAGACTCTTCTGCTGCCGCTGCAGCAGCAGCTGCTGCTGCTTCTGGATCATCTGGAATTTATGGAGGATATGGTGGACTCTATGGTGGACTCTATGGTGGTGGTCTTATCAATAGTTACCCTGGAATTTGGGGAGGATATGGAGATTCTAGCGCCACTGCTGCAGCCGCGAGTACTGCTACATCAGGAAGTGATTCCTCTGCCGCCTCTACTGCAACTGCTTCTGCTTCTGGATCATCTGGAAATAATGGCGGATTTGGTGACTCTAGTTCTGCGGCAGTTGCAAGTGCTACTTCTTCAAGTGGAGACTCATCATCAGCTACTACTGCAACTTCTACTGCTTCTGGATCATCTGGTCTTTATGGAGGAGGATATGGTCTTGGTCTAGGATGTGGTGGACTATATGGTGGTGGCCTGATCGGAGGCTACCCTGGAATATATGATGACTCTAGTGCTGCTGCGGCTTCAAGTGCTGCTTCTTCAGGTGTAGACTCCTCTGCCGCCGCTGCAGCTGCTGCTGCTGCTTCTGGATCATCTGGAGTATATGGAGGATATGGTGGACTCTATGGTGGTGGCTTGATTGGTGGCTACCCTGGAATATATGATGATTCTAGTGCTGCTGCGGCCTCAAGTGCTGCTTCTTTGGGTGGAGACTCCTCTGCCGCCGCTGCAGCTGCTGCTGCTGCTTCTGGATCATTTGGTCTTTATGGAGGATATGGTGGACTCTATGGTGGTGGCCTGATTGGTGGCTACCCTGGAATCTATGGTGATTCTAGTGCTGCTGCTGCGGCCTCAAGTGCTTCTTCTTCGGGTGTAGACTCTTCTGCTGCCGCTGCAGCTGCAGCTGCTTCTGGATCATCTGGTCTTTATGGAGGATATGGTGGACTCTATGGTGGTGGCTTGATTGGTGGTTACCCTGGAATATATGATGACTCTAGTGCTGCTGCGGCTTCAAGTGCTGCTTCTTTGGGTGGAGACTCTTCTGCTGCCGCTGCAGCTGCTGCTGCTTCGGGATCATCTGGTCTTTATGGAGGATATGGTGGACTCTATGGTGGTGGCTTGATTGGTGGTTACCCTGGAATCTATGGTGACTCTAGCGCCTCTTCTGCGGCCTCAAGTGCTGCTTCATCGGGAAGTGATTCCTCTGCTGCCTCTGCAGCAGCTTCTTCTGCTTCTGGATCATCTGGCCTTTATGGAGGATATGATGGACTCTATGGTGGTGGTCTGATTGGTGGTTACCCTGGAATCTATGGTGACTCCAGTGCTGCTGCGGCATCTGCTGCTGCATCTGGATCATCTGGCATTTATGGAGGAGGATATGGTCTTGGTCTTGGATGTGGTGGACTCTATGGGGGTGGCCTGATCGGTAGTTACCCTGGAATCTACGGTGACTCTAGTGCTGCTGCGGCAGCTGCTGCTGCTTCTAGTTAGTCTGGATTAGGTGAAGGATATGGCGGATAATACGGTAGTAACTTTATTGGTGTTTATCCTGGAATTTATGATGGATATGGTAACTCAAGCACTTCTACATCCGCCACCTACAGTGCTGTTTCTTCGAATGGATCATCATCCTCTTCCTCTGCCTCAGCTGCTGCCACTTCTACACAGACTGAAATTTATTTAAGTGTAATGGGCTGTTTGTGATTTCATATTAATATGTTTCACTCATGAACTATAACTAAAATACACACAAACTCCTCTACTCCTCTAAAATATTGATTTACTTGGATATTTATTTATTAATATTCGTCAATTTCCTGATTTTTTTTAAATAATAAAATTATTTGAAATTATACTTTTGGAATCATTATTACTGATTGCTCGGTAATACTTCAAAATAAATGATTATAAATCGAATGTGTTTTACTATATTATTGTAATGTGTGTTAATAAAGACACACTTTATAACCTAAATGACCGAATTTAATATGAATGATCAAGCTGTCTCGGGGGTAAGATTATTTATACTCTCTATTTATTTTAGTTTATATTATGTTTAAATTATTTTAATCTTTCTCCATTGATCTTATTTAAATACATTTTTCTTTATTATTCAAATAGAATCATTTACTAAATATATAATTTTGTGTTAATCGAATTTTAAAAATTAATTTTACTCGGATTTATGGTAGGTTAATTGCTAAATGTGACCTTAAATGCAAATAAAACTCAATTTAAAAAAATCAAATATCTATATTTCTTCCAATTTTTTTATATAAACTATACACGGTAATTTATTTTGGAACACACTTCTAAAAACCCAATCTGAACGATATATTTTGTGACAAAATTTTAAAAATTCCCCAAAATATTAGCAACTCATAAACAAGATCTCTTTTACGATTAAATTAAATTACAATATTCACATAATAACACTAATTATTATTCATATACAACTTGGTATTAAGATGAAATTCAATGTAATTTTTAAATAGTTGTTACTTAAAAATTTCACACACTTTTTTTTTTACGAAAAATTTTCAATTTTCAAAAACCTTTACGTTAATTAGCTACCTACCTCCAAATGTTATTTTCTTTTAGAAACAAGGATTTAAAATTATTTATATTGTTAATTATTACCCTGATATATTTATGTTCTAAATTCTAATTACGATTTTCACAAAGTTTACTATTAAAACAAAACACTCATTAACAAGCCACCATTAGACCTATAAAAATAAGTTTTTAAAATGCTACAAACATTATTCATTTTTTAAATGCTAAACACCCCCTTATAGGTATATATTTTGGACCAATTTTAAAAGTTTTTGGAAAATACAAAATTTTCAAAAAAGAGTCTCTTAAATAATTCTCCCCTTAAAAACAAAAATGCAGAGATATTTACCATTTGAAAAATTTCTCAAGTTATCTATATATTTTGAACAAAATCGATGGTGCCACTTTAGAGACACATCAAATGTTCAAACATCTTTCATTTATAAACTACGCTAAATTTTAGACCCAGAATTGAAGTCATAATTATGCTTTGCGGTATGATCAGATACAGTTTAAATATCCAGTATGAACCAAATTCGTTAAGCCATTTCGGTTTTAGACCAAGTTATATACATAAACACATAAATACGGATATTTAACTACATTATATTTTACAGCCTATGGCCTGAGTCAATTTTTTATTCAAGCCATATATTTGCCACTACCGGCTTGATAGGCCTGTCGAGATACGAATATATATATGTATGCTACATAGATATAAATTTAGAAACATGCATGGTGATCTAAACTTGGGAAACTCACATTTTTGGGTTCGGGTGCACATAATACGTCAATATCTTATCCCGGGTTTAAAACTTAACTGGTACCTTTGATATTTTTACCGAACGGGGAATTACCCTAATTACCCATACTCATTATCACCATCACCTCATCTCATCGGGACATGGAAAGATCCTCCACGGAAAGGATGTACGATTGGTACGTTCGGGCGTATGGTACAGTGGTACTTGCTAATCTTTCCACTACCGGGATACGAGTGATGCAGCCCAAACGCAAAATATTATTATTATTATTGTTAAAATTAGGAAGAATAGCCAGCAAACTTACCTTACTGACACCTTAATAGAAATTATTGAGATAAGACACTAAATACCATACAAAAATATTTTTAATCTTAATGGTACGAAGCACCGAAAACACTTTTTCTTTTATTCTAAATTATATACATTTTATAAAAACTCTTAAGATTTGTGCAAACGAAATAATATACATTGTTGCATACGCACAACATCAAAGAGAATAAATGAAGTAATCTACACTATTACAGAAACATTGAGAAAAGAGAAACATCTCAGTCCACCAAAGATAATAACAATCGATTTCTAGTTTAGAAGGCCCTATAAAAATATATACTTATAGCTCAGAATATACTGTTTTTTTATAAAATTATATTACAAATTAAAGGTGTTTGTATCCAGCCCGATTAGTAAAATGGCTTCAGATCCAGGCCGACACATATACAGACAGCAACATGAAAACCACTCTTTAGGTCTCATGGGGTGATAAAACTTGGACATTAGATATAAAAATTTCGAGTTTTTTTAGGATCAAAGTATTTTTCTCAAGGAGGGGATGAGGTAAAGTAACAAGCTTTTACTGTCACAGAGGGATTCTTCAAGAGGAATATTATACTGATGGTCTTGGTTGTACTACAAGGGTGACTTGTTTTTTGTAGACCAATCAAGAACATCAGAGTAAGATAGTATACTTTTGGTCTTTATTTTACTGAAAAGTTGACTGTCATTGGCAGATCAATCAAGAGCAACATTCTTCTTTATCATTCTGAAGATGCTGTGACAGTGGAAACTTGTAATCAAAAATGTGCTTTTGTGCACTTATGGTGTTTTTTCTTAACAATTTCTATTCCGATACTACTAAGGTGTGGTTGTTGGATTTATTTACACCCATTAATGTTTTCAGCCCGTCGCATAGTTTGGTTCTTTATTCAAGCCATATATTTCCCACTACCGGCTTTTTAGGCCTGTTGTGGTAATAATGACTTATAACACAACTTAAGATTAGGGCAAGCACAACGGCCAGTCCCTGGCCGTTAATTATTTATCACTCTGAATGGGTAAACCCACATTTCCCCAATTATACATTTTCAACCATGTTAGCTATAATTTGACTGGTTATATTATTTTGTTGATCAATACAAATAATTCTGCATTTTTAAAATAAATATTAAACTTGAATTATCTACCTAATTAATAAGAAAGTGTATAATTTTATATTTTATCATTAAAATCGAGTTGCCTATCGTAAATGTAGGTTATGGGAGGGACATAGAAAGCTTTTAGTAAAAAGGGAGCTTAACTTAAGGGAATGTCCAGAAAGGGGTTTAATTCCTTGAGTTTGTCATTTTTATGTTTAAACTAGCTAAAGTACTCGGCGTTAACCACGAGAAAAGTTTTTTGTCTAACGATTGTAATTAATTAAAATATATAATCTAAATTTTAAAACTACGTCTTCTAGGTGCATTTTTTCATGAACAGGGACTAATAAATTAAAAAAAATTCAAACCTCTTCGTGTGGTAGATAAACAGTCTTTGGAATCTTGAGAGACACTCCCAATTATTATGAGAGGAAATCAATTGGGTATAATAATATTAGCACCGCGTCTTACTACCCGTTCGGGCTATACGCTTTTTAACTATTAATTACGCTAATGGATTAGGAATTGGAAAGGTTAAATTAGAGGAAGTGAACCCGCATTTGCTGGAGGGAGAATGGAAAACCATTTAGGAAAAACCACCCTCAGTTCACCCGACCAAGATTCGAACCACGATCTCCTCGTTCTCAGCAGTTGAGATCAACACGACTAGCGCGTTATCCAACTACGCTATCGAGGCCGGTGAAATCAATTGAAAAATATTTTGTTAATTGAAGGGTATAGTTTTTGATTCACTAGTTTGTTTCATTCTGTTAGCCTTAATTAATAAAAAAAACTAGTAGCTCTAACATATCATTCAGTTAACTATTATTTTATTATTAATTAGCACCATGTATTACCACCTATAAAGGCTATATGCCTATGCACTAATTAATCTAATGGGCTAGGGCTGAAGAAGGTTGTTATTAGAAGAAGTGTTCCCGCAGTTAACAATCAAAATATCAACTAAAATTTTAACATATTTCATTATATATTTTTTTAAATTTTGAAACCAACAACAAAACTTAATTTTCTTTAAAACCTTACATGATAGAACTATTTCAAAAGCAGTTTCAGACTCAACGATGAAAAATCCACAAATAACAGCCTAATTCACCCAGGAAGGAAAAAATATATAAATTTGTTGATCAGTGTAATCTGTTGATTTTCACAGTCAATAACGATTAAATATTTCTAAGAGAATACGTACTATTTATGTATTTGGTATAATAAATAAATAAATATATAGAGGATTAATATAAGTCTAAATACATTTATAATACATGCGGTGACATTTTACTGAATCTTAGTATAATATTTCTGAATCTTAATCTTAATCTGAACAAAACAAAAATAAAGATACCATCTGAGATACCATCATAACACAGTGATATATTTATTGTACTCCATGTCTTACAACCCATCCGGAATATTGACTTATTTACACTTGTGGCGTAGGGTTGAAAAAAGTTGAATTTATAGAATGTACACCAAAATTTGCATAGAAAGAGAGTGGGAAAATCTATAGTAAATTAATCTCAGTACATTCAACCGGGATAAAATTTTAACAGACCGTAAACCAAATAAGAAAGACCGACAATTTTATCCACGGGGCCGCCGACGTTGGTTTTTAGTTTTGTAATAAAAACGATAAGAAGGCCTAAAAAGTGTTTCAACTTCAAATAAAGCATATTTAAAGGTATACTACTCAAACTGTTCTAATTAAAGTGCTTAATTATTCAAATATAGTTTTGACAAAACACATATTTAACTAATGTAGTTTTCACTACCACCACTTTCTAGACTAGATTTTTAAGTATATTATTTTAAATATAAATAATTTATATATGTTTGTATTTGAATTTAATACCTATGTTGAATGTGCACACTTCATAAAATCTTGTTGTTATCTATGTAACAAAAAAAATCGAATGGCAAAAAAGAATTCCATGTTAAAGTACACACAATTTCAATCTTAAATTCAAAGATTAATTATTTTTTTTGTATGTTGTTCTGCATTCTCATTATTAGGTAAATAACGCTTTTCAATAAATAAAAACTGCACATAAGTAATGTTTAATATATTAGTTTTATTTTATCCTACATTGTTAATAATATAATATCGACAGCGTTTGTTCGTAAAATCCGGAAGTTATTTTAAAAAGGGTCATTATTGTTATATAGTCTGTTTTTTGTTTTGTGGTCTCTCCAAATGTTTTGAGAAGCGTAAGAAAAGATTAGATTTGGGGATAATATAATTATTTTTTTTATAATTAATTGTAACTTTCATCAACAAAAACTTCACTAAAAGTAAGACTTAACCTGTGAATAACGCCGAGGGTGAGTTAACAGGAAATAATTTGAGATCTTTGAGGACCTGGAGATATAATTATTATCAGGGTCACAGATCACCGTTCCCAGTAGATTGGATATTTTTGGGTGAGATCAATTTATCTTTCATTCTCCTGCTCTATGTTTCAATAATTTAAGTGAATACCTAAAACTATTGAAGGAAGGAAAAAATATTACTATCTTAAACTAATTTTCGGTGATTTTTATTAACTATATACTATCTAATGCTAACGTTAAATATGCTCAATATATTTGGATACAATTTTATTTTATTTTTATCTTAAAATATCCCTCCACCCTTTCAGGTTTAGAAGGGTTGAACATTTTTCAAAGAAAAGGGATTCCTCGAGAACAGTTCTAAATAACTTCAATTTCCATATCATATATATTACTGTTTTTCAACCACCCAAAATATTTTGTTTAATAAAGAATCATCACATTATTTTAACATGTTATAAATAATTTTAAAAACTGGTATTGTTTTATTTAAAGGAATATTCAAGAATCAAATAGACAAAGCTATTATTTATGCTTTTAGTGAGGATTACTCCATCCAGATATAATATTCTGAAAATTGCAAAATTATTCCTAGACACGGGAATTGAGCCCGGGACCTTTGACTTAGTTCTCCATGATCCAACCACCTAGCTATCCAGTAATCACCCCGTGCCTAGGGTTACTGTTCACTCATATTTTAAGGCAGAGTCTATGATGGACGTGAGGAGATTGTCGGTTACAAATGTGTGATCTATTACAATCACGAGCTTTCAGATAACGCAGCCACCCTCGACTCGGTAGTTGGATTAATGCTGCCACTTTTACATTTATTATAATTGTAAGGAATCGCATATTTTAAGAATAAAATAGCCAAACTATACGATTCCTGGATAGCTCAGTGGTTAAAGCATTGACGTACTCGGTCTTTCATGGTCCTTGGTCTGGCATTTTGATTAAATAAAGAAAGCAAAATTGATGAACGAGATTGAAGTAGAAAGCAATTTCCCAAGAAATATGAATATATATATATATATCCTTTATTCTGGAAGAAGTACACCTTATGGATGGAATGGCACTTAAACATTCAATACTCTTTGTGGTCCGTTCGAACGTTCGGGGATTTATCAAGTTTTCATCTGGACAGAATAATAAAGTGTTTCAACAGACTAATGTTACATGTGTTGACGTAGTTTTTGACACGCACGGGAAATCATCCATAAAATGTGAAGAACAAGAATGAAGATCAGCTGGTGGTGATTCACTGAATTGTGAGAATAAAAGAAGAGAGCCCACAACTTCCAAAATACTAGTCTAGATACCTACACAGTAAGGAAAACAAAACCTTTTTATGTATGTTGCAAACGAATTTCATTTTACAGAATGCTTAGGTTCCAAAAGGCTGTCCTCTTGTAACTAGTGGATAGTTTTTTGAATGGAGCTGAATACTCTGATAAAAACAATAAACAGGGGGGTTAACACATCTCGCAAGTTAACACTTGGAGTCTGATTCTAGAAGGTTCTTTCATGCTTATGAAATTGTTAAACAGAACTATTAACGTGATATTTTTATTCACAGTCCTGACACTGACGTTTTCATACTTATAATTAGATTTTGGAATCATTCATAACCGTTGGTTGTATTGGCCTTCTGGTAATTTCTGGGGTCAGTGAAAATAGATGTCTTGGGTAACACGTTGCTTCAGAGTATTATAGGGATTCAGTTAGTGAAGTTCTGCCAGCGTTACATACTCTGACAGACATAACAAGTAAACTGGGTACAAAAAACAAAGATACCTACAATCTGCAAATCAAACAGTAATATCAATACTTAAGTCTCTTGAACTTCAATTGTAACACCACCCTTAATCTTCCAAAAAATAAAGGCTGGCGCACAACAAAACTAAGAATAAAAAAGGAAATAATAATTGCAGAGGAGCCGATAGGATAATCACAAAATTAAATAGGCCGTACTCAGGTCTATTCATTTTCTGTTTCCCTGAGCTCACTCTTCAACTATTTAGTAATGCAGATATTTATATATACTATGGTTGCCTGTAAAGGATATAACATATAAATATTTGATATGAAGAAATTTGTCAGAAAATAACATTTTATTTATCTATATTGAATAAAGAGAGATTAAATATTGAACAGTAATAAAAATTGGTATATATATAAAATATGAATCTTACAACAAAAACAATAGTTGCGGGCAATTTCAATAACCCTGAATTGGTTAACACCCAATATAATGGAATATTATTAAAGATTACCCCTAACAAGTAGTAAAGAATATTACCAAAATCAGTAAAAAGTTACTAATATTTCTTTACTATGACAATACAAGACTTTCCTGCCACGCAGGCTAGAGGTTACTAACATTTATTTCAAAACATTGTAAAACTTTCATGCCAGATAGGCTATAAGTTATTAATATTTCTTTATCATGACAATACAAGATTTTCCTGCCACGCAGGCTATAGGTTACTAACATTTCTTTCATAAAAATGTAAAACTTTCATGCCAGATAGGCTAAAAGTTACTAATCTTTCAAAACTGCGACTTGTAAACTGCCAATTTTGATATCACGCGAACCCTGACGGAGCTTCATGTCAAAGCAAAAATTAACATGAAGATAAACATTATTGACCACGACGTATCCTAAATATTAAAGTAATATGGGATATCCCTACGTAAATATCGTTAAAATTGTAAAGTTTTTTTAAATTTAAATATTAATTTGCCAAACAGGATTTCAAAATACTACAGCCAAAAAAGAATTTTGTACCTTCTAAAAACATCCCGGACACCTATTTGCGACCGAGGACAAGATCCTAACAAGAGTAGTTCGTTCATCTGGACTACAGCATTATATACACAACTATTTTAGCTCCGAGAGGGGGAAGAGGGGTAAACAAAACAAAGGCAAACACAAAACAATGAAGAGAGGGAGGGGATAAATAAACGACGGTGGAACACCGGAGCAGCAGGTAGATTGTTCTAGACCAAATGTTTTAACACACCACCACATTCTTGCGCATGCGCGCCATATTTTTCCCAACATACCCCGCGATAATGCACAGTTCAGTCTTGCATGATTTTTACTCGCTTAGTTGGTCAGTTAAATTCATGGTGGCATGTTATATTTGTGGGGGAGTACATTAGTGAGTCGAAGCTGCTGAATGGGGCAACTATGAGTTTACTCGTTTTAATTACAATAGTGTCCAGTCTGGCTTTTTATTCATTACTGTTGTAGCTTTTTGCTAATAAATGCTACACAATATCTTTGTAGAAAATCAACTAAAAATACTTAAGTTGTTATATTTATATCTTGTCAAGAAGCCTGGACAAACTTGTGATGCAAGTAGAAACATTTTATTTTGGGCCAACCCTAACGTCTTAAATAATAAGTTATTTATTCTCTACCCTGCTCTCCTGATAGTTTTCAACTTCATGTAATCCGAGTATTAGCTCAACTTTATGTTTGGGAGAAATTAATTAAATACATTTGTTGAGCCACTTGATTTGTTGATATTTGGCTACACTACAGATTCTGAAGGTAACATATGACATGTTCTAATGAAACAGTCCATTTAAATAATAAATAAATCTGCTGTTCCCATGCAAGTGTCAACATTTATGTTTGAAAAGTTTTTGCGTTTGCAATCCAAGCAGAACTTGTTTCTGTGATTACTGTTCCTGTCACATTAACGGCTGCAATAACTTTCAGAACAACAACGAACTAATTATTAATGAAGAAGCTAATTATTGCACTTAACTTTACATTTTGAGGTAAATACCATTCTTTAGAGGACTAACAATTATTTAACAATTAACTCTAAATTAAAAAAATATAACTGAAATATATTTTGTGTATTGAATTTTAATTTGTTCAGGCACAAAACCATACTTATTTGGATAACACATTAGTCTTATATAGATTAAGGCCCCTTTACTGTTTAGTTATTGGTATTAGTAAAATACAGGTAAACTTAAGTTACCAACCATCACATTTTTTATCTTGAAAGGATGAACGAGCTGGAAGTTATAGTGGAAACAAAATTCCACGCCAAGTGCGATATTCACCCCCTCCGCCTCGAGTTGTCGACCACCCCCGAAATTGACAACATCACTTTTCATACTATCCTGGGTCCCCAAAACATGGAATAGAAGTCAGATTTTGTCATACTTGAAATGCATACTCATTGTAAGCTAGCGCCTCCACTATATTGGTTGGCAAGGACATATTGAAGGTGCCTTCAAGAACTAAAATAAATAAGTGATAAAACCATTTAATCGACCAAAGAGAATTATAAATGTGATCTCTTTGATAATTTTGTAGCATATTGAATAGAGAAACTACCAGAAACGGAGGCCTTGAAAGCCATGGAGAACATACAATCATGTTTGTTTGAGCAACGAATGACAAGCAATGATTATTCTTATTTTTCTTCTCGAGGAACACAAAGTGATCTTCAGCCCATTTGTGTTCGTATGAGCACTGCAATGTAATAATACGATGAGCCAAGCTCGTCTGGACACTGGTCTTATTACCCTCCGGAAAAGATAGCGATCTCAGTGGCTCATGACAGTAATTACGTCTGCAGCGACAACATGAATGCAATATATAAGTTCACATATTGTGTATTTATTTTATCATTTTCTTAAGTTGATTTCAATTCAATATAATTAAAGTGCAAATTATTATGTAAACAAAATTTATTCTCAAATTGTGTCAAATTTAAATTTAGAATATTTCCAAATAAAATATTTATTTTTAATATTTTTCAAACCAATTTTCTTGGTATATACCTTTTCATTTACTTTTTAGATCCAATCCAAGTGTCTCTAATTCCATCTCATCTATCCTTAAACCAAATAAAATACTTAAATTAAGGAAAATCCTGTCTCTTAGCATACTTTATAAGTGCTTGAAAAGTAGTCTCAGGTACTTCCTGGAACCTGGAAAACGAGCACTTCGGTACTCAATATAGATATTTTAGTAAAGAAAAGCAGTCATTGGTAGTAAAGTACCTTATTGGATAATTAGCATGTTGCAATAACTGTTCAAAATGTTTTGTGGTCATCATTAAGTAATTTATTCATCTCTCTGGATATTCCAACTTTAACTCGTACAATAACCTTGATCCACCTAGTTGTTGGCTCCTTGCTATCCACTTTATCACTCAACATTTATTAGGTTTTTCACTTGCTTCTTTGCCTGATTATTTGTTGTTCCGTTACATAAATTCCTCAGCAATAATTTCAATAACAATACTTATTGCTCTGCGAACATCCGTAATATATTTAGACATCCCGTACACGTAATGAAAATAACCTGGACACGTTAAACTTGATTTCCAACTCCAACTCAACATTCCTGTAAATAAATCTTTGCATGATATTAAAAATGTGTGTACACCTTTACTTTCATGAGAGTTGGATTGGAATGACCAATGGAGGAATCTAAACATGACAGTTTAAATAAAAAACAAATTAGAAAGTGTTTAGCAAACTACCAAATATATTAACATATTATTGAAGATATAAATGATTGAGTATAATATGCAGGTCAGTTGGGATTGTCGAAATAAATAGTAAAAAAATATAAATCTTAAAATAAATACATGTTATTTTAATATTTTAGAACTCATATCCCAAAGAAGAATTCCACTGAGTCCATCATATCAAAATACTTCATCGGATGCAGCAGCCGCAGAGGAGGCAGCAAAAGATGCGCCGCCATTTGCCGAAGAAACAGCACTGGTGGCCGATGCAGCACTAGAATCAGTGTGGCTTCCAACTAATCCAGGGAGGACATAGTCCCCTGTCAAGCCACCATATCCTCCAAAGAGGCCTAGTCCTCCACTATATTCCCCAGAAGCTGCGGCAGCAGCCGAAGCAGCAGAGGTGGCCCCATCTGAAGAAGAAGCACTTCCAGTGGCAGCAGATGAAGCAGAGCTAGAGTCGATATGGATTCCTGGATTTCCACCAATCAATCCACCACCGTAGATTCCATCACATCCTAGATCAATACCGTATCCTCCTCCATAGGGGATTAATCCTCCACCAGATAATCCAGAAGCAGTAGCTGCAGCAGCGGCTTCGGCGGAGGAATCTACACCTTTAGAAGCGGCACTTGCGACCGAAGCAGCAGTGCTAGAGTCACCATATCCACCCCAAAATACAGGGTAGCCACTGATCAGGCCACCACCATAGAGTCCACCACCATAGACTCCACCATATCCTCCATATACTCCAGATGCTCCAGAAGCAGCAGCCGCAGCAGCTGTAGCGGCGGCAGAGGAGTCTACACCCGAAGAAGCAGCACTTGAAGCCGCAGCAGTGGCACTAGAGTCACCATATGTTCCAGGGTAGCCACTGATCAGGCCACCACCATAGAGTCCACCACCATAGACTCCACCATATCCTCCATATACTCCAGATGTTCCAGTAGCAGCAGCCGCAGCAGCTGCATCGGCGGCAGAGGAGTCTACACCCGAAGAAGCAGCACTTGAAGCTGCAGCAGTGGCACTAGAGTCACCATATGTTCCAGGGTAGCCACTGATCAGGCCACCACCATAGAGTCCACCACCGTAGAGTCCACCACCATAGACTCCACCATATCCTCCATATACTCCAGATGGTCCAGAAGCAGCAGCAGCTGCAGCTGCAGCGGCGGCAGATGAGTCTACACCCGAAGAAGCAGCACTTGAAGCCGCAGCAGCAGCACTAGAGTCACCATATGTTCCAGGGTAGCCACTGATCAGGCCACCACCATAGAGTCCACCACCATAGAGTCCACCACCATATACTCCACCATATCCTCCATACACTCCAGATGATCCAGAAGCAGCAGCTGCAGCGGCGGCAGAGGAATCTACACCCGAAGAAGCAGCACTTGAAGCCGCAGCAGCAGCACTAGAGTCACCATATGTTCCAGGGTAACCACTGATCAGGCCACCACCATAAAGTCCACCACCATAGAGTCCACCACCATATACTCCACCATATCCTCCATATGATCCAGAAGCAGCAGCCGCAGCAGTGGCAGAGGAGTCTACACCCGAAGAAGCAGCACTTGAAGCCGCAGCAGCGGCATCTAGAGTCACCATATGTTCCAGGGTAGCCACTGATCAGGCCACCACCATAGAGTCCACCACCATATACTCCACCATATCCTCCATATACTCCAGACGTTCCAGTAGCAGCAGCCGCAGCAGCTGCAGCGGCGGCAGAGGAGTCTACACCCGAGGAAGCAGCACTTGAAGCCGCAGCAGCGGCACTGGTGTCACCATATGTTCCAGGGTAGCCATTGATCAGGTCACCACCATAGAGTCCACCACCGTAGTGTCCACCACCATAGACTCCACCATATCCTCCATATACTCCAGATGATCCAGATGCAGCAGCCGCAGCAGCTGCAGTGGCGGCAGAGGAGTCTACACCCGAAGAAGCAGCACTTGAAGCCGAAGCAGCGGCACTAGAGTCACCATATGTTCCAGGGTAGCCACTGATCAGGCCACCACCATAAAGTCCACCACCATATACTCCACCATATCCTCCATATACTCCAGATGATCCAGATGCAGCAGCTGCAGCAGCACTAGAGTCTCTATAGTTTGCAGGGTATGCTCCCCATATTCCTCCACATTGAGCTGAGCATGAGGTGACCAGCAAAGCTACAATGGTCACTATCTGAAAAAATAAATTTAAATATAGTGCTATTTTAATTTTTAATGCTTCATATACGTGTATTTTTTTAAATTGTTTGTAAAATAATATAATATTTCATATCACATATTTATCTATAGTCTCATATTTTTATTGGCTTAACTTAAAAAAAAATTGGGATGTTTATTTCATAGCAATTTAATATATTTAATGTTGTTAAATACACAATTAATAGATCATTATGTTTCCATGTACTTTTATTACCATTGCGTATTACTACCCGTTCGGACTAAATGTACGAGTATATATATTCTCCTTGTTGTTAATTTGACTGAACCTGGTCCACCTATAAAATTATATGTTCCCTAAAAATTTCAAGTTTATCAAAGCATAAGTCAACATACTTGCCAAATTTGATCTTCGACCTATTTATCCGGTCAATTCAGTCATAATTTCAGCTATGTAATTATAATATTGAATAATTTTTACTATAGGCAGTTTTTTCTAACTTTGACTTTGAAATAATAACTTATTGTACAATTTTAGTTAGCAAAATCATAAAAATACTATCTGCATTGTTTAAATAATCGTAAGTCCTTTTGCTCGCGGAACATCCTTTAGGAAACAAAATAATAATAGCTTGAAAAATTATAAACTTGAAATCCTAAAATAAGACGAACAATTCAACAAATTTTAACATTTTTATTTTGTGTCGTAAATAAATAGTTAACTCCATAGCTCTATTTAGTTTAGGTTCGATGGTGATTACACGTGTGCTATAATTATTTTATAACTACACAAAAATCAGAGAAGGTTTTAACTGTCGCTAATTTTGACATTCAAGAACATTTCCCTTCTTGGCAATTTCTATGACTATTAGGTAGTTGTTCAAGTGTAGTGAGTTAGTATTTATATAATGAAATCTAGATAATTTTTTTATCAATATTTTACTTATTCTTGACCCCTCATAGAGAAAGTATTGTAATCGTTAAAAACATGGAGCTCGAGATTTTGATAAATTTCGACATTTCATGAGCCCCTGAAACCAAGATTGGTTCTTGCAATGCTGTTTGTCTGTCTGAACCTTGGGCTAAAGCCGAAAATATATTAATGCTTTGGCTAAAATTTGGTATCTGGTGTCTTAATGAGGTCTCCCCGAGGAATGTTTGGAATTAGATTTCTAAGCCTGAATTTAAGGGTAGTTTACTGAGGAACCAAATTAAAAAAATATTTTCCCGAAATTTGCTTTAAAGATTTTGATTAAATTTTATATCTAGACACGGTTTATCATTATAAAAAAAGATTATAATTCATTTTTCCTTACGAAAATTACTTTGAGTGTAAATTTTCCTATTTTCATAATTTTTCCACGAGTGTTTTAGATTCGAAATACCTTATCGATATAAAGTCGTAGTAGTACTATTAAAGATACAAATCTTTTATTTGAAATCAATTTTTATGAAACTTAATACTTTCTGTGCTATAAGCATATATATATATTATTTTTAGCTCAGGTTTTTGAACATTTTTAAATTTTTATGCTTTTTGGTGGACAAAGAGACAGTGTTCCTAGTTCCATAAAGTAAGTAAGTAATTAAAAATGTATCTTATTATATTTATGATATTTGATGTAGTGCTTGTACAACAATATATGGTGTTAATATCTCGTTTCACAAAACTTAAGAGTTTTTAGTAGATATTGTTTATTTTAAGATAAAAGAGGGAGAGAGTCCGTATGGTGCACCGAATCTTTTATTCAAGTTTGGGAAGTCAAGCTCAAATAGTTCAAGTTAAATAACTTTATACCACCCGCATCAATCTGAGCGCGTACGAAATATCTTGTCCTGTTTTGTTTTTTTACGGAAATTAGGAGGCTAGGTTTTAAAAATTGGGCTATTTAAAAAAATGTATATTTTCTTTTATGGTTTTCCATCTACCGTTTACGCAAATTCGATTGTATTTAAACTAAATCCTAAATTCATTCACTTCTTTACTGTAATTAAAATGTTCAGATAACTTATATGGGCAGTACGACATTATGGTAAAAATTTTCTACTAAGATATGGTTATTAAGTATAATTCAATCAATTTAGATTAATTACTGCCAGCACCGATATTCCCACTAACAATTACATCAGTCACGTCATATCTGTTTTGGGGGCAACAATAAATTTAGTGCTAAATTCATGGATGAAGTGCTGTAGAGTTTTATTATTTAATAATTGGTTCTCCTCTATACTTTCACATACATTCTGGTACACTTCCTCTAAAATATACCTTCTTAATATGCAGTGTAATACATTAAGGCAAGATAATCAAGATAGAGCAAGGATTTATTAACACTTAACTAGTTATTTTAATGGAATGAAATATTGTATTTGATTAAATCGTTGAGAAGACAAATGTGATTTACGTTACCTTAGCTATCATGTTCATAAGCTATGATGTATGTTGCTACAGTAAAGAAATGCCCCTTATTAACTATTTGAGTCTCTTTATCAAGTATTTATACTGCAACTGTCCTTTCGTTTAGTTTACAAGTAGCTCCAAAAATTCTCACGTATATATTCACAATAGCTATTCAATTCACTCAGTGACACGTTCTTAGGTAGGTAAGTTTTTAAGTGATTGTGCTATGACCTGTCAACAAGACTCTTAGTAAAAAGTCAAGTCCTATTAGCTTAATAAGCCTATTTTATAATTCTATAGATTTTTTAGATGAAATTTCACATATTATTCCACAAACTATTTGTTTTAATGCACGTAAGCTCAAATTATCTCTCCTGATGTGAATTATTTCTACACCACGTGTTTGAACATAATCTAACCCAATATTAATTTTTGTTCACCACATAGTTTCCAAGGGAAAGATATTTTTTACTAAAGGGGGTCCGAAAGAAAATGTTAGTCTCACATTCTGCGAGCTTGAAAACTGCGGAGAGTGGAAAGTTTAAATTTTCATAAATATGTCGATAAAGTCACTTATAAAATTTTCGGGCTGAGATTAATCCTGTTTGAAGGAAATCGTGAGGAAAATATTCCAGAATAAATTGCATAACACAATAAATTTATAACAATATTATATTATAGTCTATTATTGTTTGGAAAAGATTTTTCGTTTATTGTTAATTTTATGTTTATTATAATTATTATTTATGTTTTCCTAATAAACATAAAACATATTTTTGATATTAGTATGAAACACTCTTCAGATATACGTTATGAAAAAAATTGTTGTATTCACTATGTATAAAAATATATATTTTTTAATCAATCAGTGAACAACATCTAATTTTTTTTTAACATTTAACAGTTCTGTTTATATTTTAAAACAGTAACCATATAGCCATTTTAAGCAAAATCATTGGAACCATTTTCCAAATCTTTAAATTATAAAACTTTATTCATCGATAAGTTATAGGTTATAAGTTACTTTTAAACAAATATTTTTTTCCTAAACATAATAATTTAGTGAAAGGCCTATTCATAATGTAAAACAATGACTAAATTTTCCAATTTGAATAAACATGTTAAAACTATTTTTAAAATAATTTGTTTTTAAATAATACTATTCATATGTAAAATATTTATTGTAATTTAAAATAAACCTAAGATATAGCATTTAAACAAAGTAGTTAGGGTAATTTTTTAGAAAATCTAATTTTCAAAAATCAGTCTTTAGTAAATGAACCTCGAGTGAATTTTATCCCAAAAAATAACCATACAGTATTATTTCTCACTTCAAATAACCTAAGATTAGTTACCCAAATTGTGTGAGACATTTTCGAAAAATTTCAAATTAAAAAATAGTAATAAATAAAAAAGTTTATTTTAAGGGCTTGAATTAAAATATAAAATAAATGCCAAAGTTAATACAATATAATGACTAAATATCAAGTTTGAAAAAATCCAACAAACCGTTTCGGCTGTGGTATCCAATACAAACAGACAAACCGAAGGACAAACAAAATTTCCAGATCCACTTTTTTACGATCGAAGGCTCATTAAATACTAATTTAAATTATTATCTAGAGCTAGAATTTTTATTCACGATTAAAATATTTTCTCTCTATATGGGAAAGTAAAAATATACTTGTTCAAAAAGAATAAAGTGTTTTATAAACAAAAGTATGTAATAATAATATTATATTAAATCTTACACACAAGCGAATATAGTATTGATAATATTAGCAGCTATGAAATTATTATTACCCGCGCCAATGAGCTCATAGTCAAGATAATTAAGTCTGGTTTCCCGGTGATTGGGACGTTGGGGTTTGAATACCGGCCGAGTGTAGTGAGGGTCGTTTCTCCTAATTAGTTTCCTAAGCGCAAATATCGGTATATTTTCTTTACATTCTACATTTATAATGCTTCCAACAACAACGTAATTAGTAGTCTACTTATACGTATAACTGAATGATTAGTAAAACCCGGAAAAATAAAAAAATAAGATAAATCTCACCTTTTTGGTGTCTCGTAGGTAATCATTTCTGATGATGGTTCTTTTACTAGCCAGGTGTTAAGCGTGTATCGACTTTTTTTTCTAAGATTGATATATTTTTTATCTAACTAATACTACTATACTAGCAACAAGCCACTACTATTTTACCACTGATTCCCTTCTCCTAGAACATCTCTTCACAACCTTGAAATAACTAGCAATGTTGTTAAAATTTTATTTGGATTTCAGACTTTTCATAGTTACAAAATAATGTTTTGAGTAAGTTGATGTGTTGAAAGAATGGAACGGGGAAAGGTAGAAAACTTACCTACATAAGCAAAAAACTTCTCATCTGACAGTTGTTTTTATATTCAAGCTGCTCTTTCTTCTTGATAATTCCTCATGTAAGATCTTAAATGTTTGCCTCCTTTTCTCTGATCTACTTACTCGGCTCATTCCAAGAAACGTCATTTGTTTTCCAATACTGAAAGTACGGAATTAAAGGCATTTGAAATGTTGACTAAGCTAATTTTACAGTCGGAAGTTTTACAAGCTACATCCTAAAGGTTTATATATATATATATATATATGCACCACGTCTTACTACCCGTCCAGGTTATACGCCTACATACTAACTACACTAATGAGTTAGGAATGAGTAGGCTTATTTTAGAGGAAATGTACCACATGCACGTGGAGGTAGAGTGGAAAACCATTTAGAAAAACCACCCTCAGTACATGATGCCGGGATCGAACCCTGATCTCCCCGTCTCGGCAGTCTAGTAAAACACGAGATTAGCGCGTTAGACAACGCGGCCACAGACGAGGGTGAGGTTAATATTAAAATATTAACTAACTAGTGTTTGGTTGATGAAATCGACATATACAGTTAAAACTGTAGTAAGAATAAAAAATTATAGTTTTAGGTATATATATATATATATATATATATATATATATAAATAAACCGCTTAAACCCCAAATCCAAGGCAGGTCCAGATCCCCCTGATTTACACTTTATACGCTCTTGGTAGTGTAATATTCCCTCTTTTAATGGGATCTATTTCAACACAAAGTAGTTTATCATGCTTTCTCGTAATAATGACTTGAGTTCCCATCATGTTATTTAATATTTTCTCTTCTAATATCATCTATTTTTACAAAAAGTGGTCTAAAATTCTTTCTTGCAATTAAAAATAGTTTGTACCACTTTGTTTGATTGTTTCTTCTAATATAATCTATTTTTACAAAAAGTGGTCTAACATTCTTTCTTGCAATTAAAAATAGTTTGTACCACTTTGTTTGATTGTTTCTTCTAATATCATCTATTTTTACAAAAAGTGGTCTAACATTCTTTCTTGCAATTAAAAATAGTTTGTACCACTTTGTTTGATTGTTTCTTCTAATATAATCTATTTTTACACTTTACAGCAATTTAACATTATTTATTGTAATTAAGAGTTGTGTTTGCGTGACATAGATTCACATTATCTCTCCTAATACGACTCTTAATTTCTAGAAAGAGTATAAATATATTTTTTATGTTAAAACTATTTCAATTAGAAGAGATAATATAAAACTACATGATGAAAAAAAACCCACTTCAGGGCCTTAGCTCGCAAGCGAGATTTACCGACCACTCAGCTTCTTGAGGACAAATGAGGAGTTACTTGAATAAAGAAGATGAAGAAATAGTAGTTCCAGTTTAGAAAACTGAGATTAACGGGTGGAGGGCTCGTTGTGCTGACCAAATGACACCTTATTTCCGTAAATGTTGGCAGTATCATCAATAACGGCAGTAGCCGTTCGGTTGGTATAGCTCGCTTGCGGGCTTACACCATAGATTTTTAAAAATATTTTTGTTTGCATCACGTAGTTTCATATTTTCTCTCCTAATATATGTTTACACAAAATAGTTTTAAAATTCTTTCTATAAATTAAGAGCTGTGTTTACACTACGTGTTTTCACATTTTCTCTCATAATAACATTTGTTTTTCCACTTATTTATTTTTATCATACATACTTTGTTCAACTCATGTTAGTTTTTTGTTTTAAATAATGCTGCCTCCCATTTGAGGGTTTATTTTTCACAAAATTGTTAATAACGTTCTCTTTTACCAGGGTATAATTTTTTTCACGAAACGATTAAAAATTCTTCCTCCTAACAGAGGGTTGATTATTAACGAAATTTTTAAAAATTCTTTCTCCTATATTACAGTTTGAAGGTTGATTTTCGATTACGTTTTTTATAACTTTCTCCCCCAATTGGGGCCTTTTTTCAAGTAGTTGGTTATATAATGTTCTCTCTCGCTTTGAGTCAATTTTTTATAAAGATGTTTTTAATTTAATCTCTCACTTGGGGTTAATTTTACAAACAGATGCTTACATATTTCTCTAGCCCTGGTTTTTTTTACACAAATTTGTTTACAATTATCTCTCCCCTTTGAAATTTATCTTAAACACCGTTGATTACAATTATCTCTTCCCTTGAGGTTTATTTTACACACAATTGATAACAACAATTATCTCTCCCCTTGAGGTTTATTTTACATTTAATTGATTACAAATATCTCTCCCTTTTGAAGTTTATTTTACACATAATTGATTACAATTATCTCTCCTATTGAGGTATATTTTACACCAAGTTGTTTACAATTATCTCTCCTATTGAGGTATATTTTACACCAAGTTGTTTACAATTATCTCTCCACATTGAGGTATATTTTACACCAAGTTGTTTACAACTATCTGAGGTATATTTTACACCAAGTTGTTTACAATTATCTCTCCCCATTGAGGTATATTTTACACCAAGTTGTTTACAATGATCTCTCCCCATTGAGGTATATTTTACACCAAGTTGTTTACAATTATTTCTCCCATTGAGGTATATTTTACACCAAATTGTTTACAATTATCTCTCCCCATTGAGGTATATTTTACACCAAGTTGTTTACAATTATCTCTCCCATTGAGGTTTATTTTACACCAAGTTGTTTACAATTATCTCTCCCCCTTGAGGTTTATTTTACATTTAATTGATTGAAATTATCTCTCCCTTTGAAGTTTATTTTACAAACAATTGATTACAATCATTTCTCCCCATTGAGGTTTATTTTACACCAAGTTGTTTACAATTATCTCTCCCCATTGAGGCATATTTTACACCAAGTTGCTTACAATTGTCTCTCCCCATTAAGGTATATTTTACAACAAGTTGGTGACCTGGTGGTCTAGGGGTAAGGTGTCAGACTTCTGTGCTGGCGGCCGGGGTTCAATATTCGGTCCCGGCATAGATTTATCTGATTACCAAACCCTTCCTTCACCTCTGACAAGACATCTTGTGAATGTGGGGAATGCCAAGCTTCCACCGTGGTTCGGATTCCACGTTAAGCTGTAGGTCCTCCATTTCATCTCACAATCACCCTACCATAACACATTAGCGTAAGTGCGTATAACCCGAACGGGTAGTAAGACGCGGTGCTAATAATAATAATAATAATAATACACCAAGTTGTTTACAATTATCTCTCCCCATTGAGGTATATCTTACACACAGTTGTTTACAATTATCTCTCCCTCTTGAAGTTTATTTTAGCTGTTTCCCAAGCTCTTTCCCTGGCCTTTAGGATACATTTTAAATGACATGAGTTTTCCCCTCGCTCTCTAGTAAAAAGGCTTTCTGATTTATTCGAAACCTACATTTTCTCTTAGTTCATTTGGTTTGAAATGATATACAAACACATTTGAAAAAATGTGTTTACACTTACTATCAAGGTGTATTTTTGTAGGCTCTTTCCACTTTATAAAATTCATGAATCACAACAAAGCTTGGAGTTTATGTTAAGTGAATTGTAAATAGTCTTTTTATCCCTTATCAAGTTATCAAGTTCACCTATTAAGTTCAACAATCTCCTTGAATTTAATATTTTAACCAATTGAGCTATAATTTCTTAGTTAAATATACAAAGTTTTAGCTTCACTTATCAAAGATAAACTCTAAAAATGGGATCTAAAATATTGTTTAATATAGTAAAGGATTTGAAAATTCTGTTTGAGTTTATCAAAATTAATCAATTTTGATCAAATTCAGTGTAAGTATAAATATGAATTTCTCAGCTTCTAGTTAACATAACGTTATTTTAGGATTGCGAGGGCTATTAAATGAGTCATGGATGTTCACTCTTTTTTAAAAAAATGTGATATTTATATAAATATTAATCCCAAATTACTGAACCATAATTAATATAAAATGGTCCAACTTATAAAATACACATCATATTATTGTGTAGAAATGAGAATATTTACTAGATTTTTTTAATAATTTAATGTGTGAATATTTCCAAATAATGATTTAAAATGTATTGATAGATGTTTGTTTGTTTATTACTGAATGTCAATGTTTGATAATTTTTTTTTTGTGAAATTCAAAAATAAATTCTAGTAAATTTCGACTAAGATGTCACTATGGAATTAGTCAAATTTATCCGCAATGAAATTGAATATTCGAAAAGTCAAACACTGTTTACATCTTTAACGAACGACTTTAATAGACTATCAGCGAATAATGTGAGCGGGAAGTAAGATTCAGCGCTAAGAAATCTACGGTTTTAATCTTTTAATACTTTATTACTATAAAAAGTAAAAATATCAATGGGAAAATATATTGTTTATTTATCAGATTTCTAAAAAAGGAAGTTCTCAAAATTAAAATGATTTATTTGTATCCATAATTCTTTTGCTATAAAAACTACATACATTATGACAAGTAGGGGTGTGCGAAGATCACTTTTTAATGTGAAGCGAAGTTGAAGCAAATATAAAAACACGTGAAGTAAAGCCGAATTCAAAGATAAGCTTATTACAGTTATCACATAGCAATAAATATAATCTTTGAATTATCCATCAAGTGCATCTTAGTAAAAAGTAAGGTTTAGAGAAAATAAGTGAAGCTAACTATTATCTTTTATGCTGACTTATAAAAATGTATGGATGCTTACGTTATAAATTTAATTGACACGTAGGCGTTAAAAACTGCTTAGTGGCTGTTCTGAAAATGATTACATGTGGAATTATGTCATATTTAGTGTATTATTTCAAATATGTAATTAATATATCGTAGTTTTCTTTTTCCTACGAAATAGTTCAATAATGTTATGCTAATTAAAGTTGTCGACGTAGAAGAAAATCATATTTTACCTTCAACATTAACTTTGAAATTTTGAATCTTCACACATCCATAAATATCATAAATAATATCAAGACATTTGGTTGATTATAATGATATTTTGAACACCTCTGTGGTTGAGTGGTTAAAGTAAATGAATGCAGATTCAGAGGTCCTAGGTTCACAACCTTGGGCTTATAAAATTTATCTTTGAAGCTGTGGGTCTTGAACGTAGTCAAACATATCTTCGTGAGGTCAAATAAGGAGCTACTTGAATAAAGATGTAGCAACTCCGGTTTAGAAAACTGAGATTAATGGCTGATTGTTCTGGCCACATGACACATTTAATACGCTAATGTTGGCACTATCATCGCTAACAGTGGCAGACTCTCTATACATAACGACAGATATAGCATTTTATTCATTTGGCCAGAGTTTTGATAACGTAGAAGTACAGTTATAGATTGTTATTTTAAAATAAGCTTGGACGATTAATTGAAGCATTGATTGACTACAACTTTAATTAATATTATTTGGTTTTAAATTGTAAATTGTTTACAGGAGATTGATTAAAAATATTATAGCCCTCCAACCATGTCCGAGTGACAAGGTATTAATATCAAATAAATATACAAGAGTAAAATCGTATTTAAATTTTATTTTTAAACAACTAGGCATATACATTATTAAGATAATTACAAAATTGAATAATTGTATTATTAACAATATATACATATTTACTTAGTTAGTCTAAGGCATAAGAACTCCAAAGTTCATTGTTGCACTTACAAAAGTACGTGCTTGACATATCCCTACATATAGCTAGTTATATTCAGCCCACCTCATTATATCCTATCTATTTAGGTTCTATTATCCTATAATCTTCGTCTAGGCTTTGGCAATGGTCACTTTCCCATTGGGCTTACAAGTAAATATCCTTAATAAAGTTCTAGATTCTTCTATTCGCGCTGAATGTCCTTCCCACCATAATCTGCGAGATAGTAACTATGGTAACTATGGAGAACAACTGGTACTATTGTGCTATTGTATATATATGTATATTTATACAAAATGTCTAAAAACAGACATATGAGTTAGATTTTTATGATAAATAATATTATTTATACGGAAAATAATATTGTAAAAGTTCTTAATACGTTGCAAGATATATTAAAACAAGTAAAATAATTAATACAATTCTTATTTTATACAAAACATTGTTAATTTTAAGTCATAATTGTCACATTAAATAATTGTACACTTTAAATTCATGTTCTAGTAATTATACCTTGATTTGAGTTAGCCGACCAGTTTAGACAATTCTAACATAATATTACTTTGAGGCTAATATTGATAGCATTTTATAATATTATTTGTGCTATTTTATAGGTAATGATAATATCAATCTAAAGTGACATCTGCAGATAATGTGACTTTATGAATGAGTATATTAAAGGAAAAATTTAACTTCAATAACTAGGCATACCAGATACTGTTCTTCCGTCCAAAATCATTCCTTTTGATATATATACTATTCGGTTTATCCCTCAATAAATTCCAGATGCTCCAGCAGATGCTGCAATAGAAGAGTCGGCTTCTATTGAAGAAGTATTACCTGTGGCCACAGCGTTAGATGCCCAATACTAATTAAGATTCTGCAGAAGCAGCAGCAGAAGATGCACTCTCACCCGAAGAAGCAGCACTTGTGGTGACCGCGGCAGTGCTAGAGTCACCATTTCCACTCCAGATATTAGGGTAACCACCAATAAGACCACTACCGATGAGTCCTCCACCATAAAGCTCACCACATCCCAGCCCAAGACCATATCCTCCTCCAGAAACACTGAATCCTGTTTCAGATTTTGCAGCAGTTGTATCAGAAGAGGCTTCTTCACTCGAAGAAGCAGCACTTGCAGCTGCAGTAGCAGCAGCAGCGCTAGAGTCACCATAAATTCCAGGGCAACCATAAATCAGATTACTACCAAAGAGTCCACCATATCTTAGATCAGGATTGTATCCACTTTCCATAAATGCCAGATGCTCTACTTGAAGAAGCAGCATTAGCGGCAGTAGCAGTAGCGGCATTAGCAGTAGCGGCATTAGCAGTAGCGACATTTGAATCATCATAGATTCTAGGGTAGCCGCCGATCAGTCCACCCCCAAAGAGTCCACCATATCTTAGACCAGAGTTGTATCCGACTCCATAAATGCCAGATGCTCCACATGAAGAAGCAGAATTCGCGATGGCACTAGTGGCACTAGAGTCACCATAGATTACAGGGTAACCACCAATCAGTCCACCACCATAGAGTCCGTAGAGTCTTCCATAGGGGGCTACTCCTGAAGAAGATGCTTCAGAAGCTGCTGCTGCAGCAGCAGTAGTGTCATCTACACCTGAAGAAGCAGCACCCGTGGCCGCAGCTGCAGTAGCACTAGAGTCACCATAGATTACAGGGTAACCACCAATCAGTCCACCACCATAGAGTCCATATAGTCTTCCATAGGGGGCTACTCCTGAAGAAGATGCTTCAGAAGCTGCTGCAGCAGCAGTAGAGTCATCTACACCTGAAGAAACAGCACCCGTGGCCGCAGCTGCAGTAGCACTAGAGTCACCATAAATTCCAGGGTAGCCACCAATCAGTCTATTACCATATACTCCATAAATTCCTCCATACGGGATTAATCCTGCATCAGATGCACCAGAAGCAGAAGAGGCGGCTCCTTGTGAGGAAGCAGAACTGGTGGCTGCAGCAGTGTTATAGTCACCATAGATTCCAGGATAACCGCCAATAGCTCCACCACCACATATTCCATAGTATATTCTTTTATAAGGGATTATTCCTGAAGAAGGTGCTCCAGAAGCTGCAGCTGTGGAGGAAGAGGCATCTACGTATGAAGAAGAACCACTTTCAGCAGCAGCAGTTGAAGTAGCTCTGGTGTCACCGTAGATTCCAGGGTAGCCTCTGATAAGTCCACCACCACAATATCCACCATATCTTAGACCAAGACCGTAACCTCTCCCGTTAATGCCAGATGCTCCAGAAGAAGCAGCAGAAGAAATATCTCCACCTGAAAAAGCAGCACTCGTGTCCGCAGCTGCAACAACTCTATAGTCACCATGGATTCGAGGGTAGCGACCAATCAGACCTCCACTATATACGTTATATACTCCTCCATATGGGATTGATCCTGCACCCGATGCACCAGAAGCAGAAGGGGTTGCTCCTCCTGGGGAATCAGAACTGGTGGCCGCAACGGCAGCGCTTGAATCACTATACATTCCAGGATAACCGCCCCACATTTGTCGAAGACCAGCTCCATAAATAGCTCCACATTGAGCTGAGCTGGAAGAAACCAGCAAGGCTGCGAGTGCCAAGACCTTAAAATACAAAATTCAAGTTTAAATTATCTACACATTTTAAATCTAAATAAATCATATACTTTAAAGCTTCAAATAAATAAAGATAAAATTACGTAAACACACTTAAAATAACTTTTCAGCTCATTTACACTCATAGTAGTGTTAATATTTTTTATTTGAATTGATTGTGAAGTATTTGAGAGGCTTATTAATACAATTTTGAAGTAAGTAAATATTTATTTTATAACTAAGTAGTTTTAAGGTTTCAATCTACTTTTTATAGTAAACTGTACTTAATATTGGCTGACTATCCTCCCAAAAAATTATTTTCATGAATTTAATGCGTGACCACAGATAGGTTATCACTTTGAAATAGATAATAAGTTACTAACCAAACAAACAATGTTTTGACCATCGGTACTTGAACTTTTATTTTCACATTAAATAGGCTATATAATTATAGTTCTAAAATTTTTAAAGATACCAAACTTTTATTAATATTTTTAGATCCCTTATTATTATTTTTTAAATACTTTTAAATTATATACTTATTAAAATAATGAATTATAAAATATGAATTCTTAGAAATATAATACAAATATATTAGTAGAACCATGTTTTACTTTGCTTGAAAAAATAAGGCAAATAATTTTATCAATTAAAGATAAATGTAGGTTAAGCCATTTATTGTTGAAGAAAGTTAATAATCGTTGTGTTTATTTAAGAGTAATAAGGTCTTAAAAAGATGATTATGTTAGAAACATTTATATTGAGATGAATAATTTAAAGTAGGTCAAGATAAATAAAGGCAGTTTTAAGTGAATATCAAATTAATTAATATCATGCTAATATATTTGAATCTAGAGTTGGTTAGATTTTATTCAAACCATTGTTTTCGTATAATAAATAATCATTTGTATGTAAGTAAGGCATTAAAGCTTTAAACGTAACGATTTACCTTACCTTAGAAATCATGCTTATCACTTAGATATGTTAATAGAATAAAAATATGTTCCTCATTGTCTATTAGAGGTTTCATATGAAGTATTTATACCATAACTGTATATTATTTTAGTTTACAAAAGGTTATCACGTCGGTGTTCATAATAAATAATTAATTCTCTCCCAGACACGTTCTTAAATGGTTTTGCTACGTAAGACCTGTCAACACCATTCTTTGTACAAATTCCTCCTGGCTTGAGTAATTATTATATCCAGAGCTTAAAAATTAATGACGAGCTACACCTGAGTTTGTTTTTCAAACAAAGATTGTTCTCATATTATCTCTCAAAAACTCTTGTTGACTACTTTAAAACCTATATTTTCACTATGTTTCCCAAGTTATTTTGTGCAACGTATACTACCACCCGTCCGGGATAGGACTTGCGGAGTTGGGGGGTATGTTTGGGAGTAAATATAGCAGTATTTTCCTGGTAAAGAATAAGTATCCTCAGTAGACCCGAGCTGGATTCGAGCTCCGACGACCTCGTCCAGGTCAACCACCTTAGCTCATTGGCCCATCAGTGCAGTATTGTTAAGATAAATGCGCCAATTTGTTCACGAATAGGTATATTTATATAAATATTGTGTGATTTAGATAAGAAGGGACGTATATGGCAGTTTTAAAACCAATCTAAACTATTTTATTATATTTAAACGCGAATCCATATGATATGCAGCTGCCACTTCTAAATGATAGTTTATTATATAATGTAATATATTAATCCCTATTAATAATAGTAATAATATGGTCAAATATTATTATTGTTGACTGTAGACTGTTGAAAGTGTGTTTGTATTTTCTAACAGTTTTTTCCCTATTAAATGACTATTATATAATTATCATAGTATGCACCTTATCACTATTTAACTAATCTATGGGTTTTGACTAAACCTAAAACATGTATCCAATGTTCACAAACTGATTTTCGTAAAGGCGATTAGATTATGCCTTTTTTTTCATGCGATATGACGTATGGTTGTGCATGCCCCAAATAAGCTGTGCTTATGTAGCCTCAACTAGACGCAAGTGTTCCCGGAAGCACATTGCAACAATCTTGGTGCATTCAGAAAATATCTCCATCTCACAAGCAAACGATTTCAAGAACTACCAATCAAAGTCATTCCATGGAATATTTTAACAAAACAGCTGTTTGTGACTTATTCCTGAACTAAAGGCGTTGAATTCATTTCCCGGCATGGTCGAAAGTTTATGATTGGTGAATTATCAGATATAATCAATATGTTCATAAAGTACATATTATAATTTTTTTGTATAAAAGGATAAAGCTAAAGAGATACCTTAACATAAAACGTTATTTAAATGCATTAGATTGGAGAATTCGGCACGTTGGCTCAGTCGGTAGCATGTCTGTCTAGTTAGTTAAGGGTCCCAGGTTCGATTCGCGGCATGGTCGAAAAATGTATCACTTGTGAAATGTGGGTTGACCAGATCACAGTAATGAATTAATGGCCAGGAACTGGATGCTGTGCCTGTCCTAGTCTTAAGTTAGATTATAAGGCATATGAAGCTACAATAAGCCTAATAGGCTGGTGGTGGTAAATATATGACTTGAATAAAAAACTAACCTATACCATGGGCAGGAAACAGTAATGAATCTGAATTTCTTTTTTAAATTCGGAGAGATGACAGGAAAAACACAGTGAATGTCAACCCCTTGCCAGAATTGAACTAAATCAAAACTCAACCCACTCGCTCGTAAGAATAAGTTAAATGCAAAGCTTTTGAAACACTTTAAAGCTGCAAAGCAATAACTATCCTGAAAACAGGCCACTATATAGGCTCATTTTTAAACATTTATATCTAGGGCAACACTCATGTTTCAAAATCAAGGTGTCTTAGGATGGTTTCCCTAAAGAGGATGGGCAGCATTTTAGTTTTTATGGCCTATTTTCACAGAAGCTGAATGTTTAAGTTTCTTTTGCCCTTAACAAAATTTTACTTTTGATATTCCTTCAATTTAATTTTATTTCGCTTGTGTCATATTTCGGAATATTAAGTCAATTTTTTAATTTCCCCCAGTGCACTCTCTCTTGAATTCACATCTTTATTAACTTTGTGTCCAAACATCGTACTAACTGATACTGTTAATAAACCGTGATTTTTCGAACAAATTGGAAGTAATTAAAATGACATATACAATGTTTATTTTTTGATCTGACTTGTTTCAGAACTACTAGTATAAAGGAGTGTTGGTAAGCTGGGTTAGGTTAGGTTAGGTTAAGTTCGTAATTGACCTGATATATCTATTCTGCCATAGGGAAAATAAAAGAAATTTTNTTTTTTTTTTTTTTTTTAAAGAAATAGTATAAACAAATTTTGTAAATTTAAATATGTACCTTCCTTATAACAATAAGAAGGATTTGAATATAAAATGAGGGCAAACACACTCGGTTATTTTTCACCCAGGGTGCGAACACACACGGGTGCAACCAACACGTAGTCAAAAATTCACGGATAGGTGTATGCATATCTTCAGGCAAGGATAGATCTCTACTCAGACCCGATATGAGTAAAAACCAGCCTCCGAATGTAACCCCAGCTTGTCAAAAGCCGGCAGACGGACGGCAATAGATCTGGGTCCGTTGGTGGTTGTAGGTGACGTAAACATGCTGACAATAGTCATCAGAATTCTTATTTGTTATTATATTACTCTAAACATCTTCTAGAGTGGAGGAATCTTTTTCTTCATTTAAACAAGTTTTAATTTGTTATGGCATAATCGACCAGAATGGAACAGTAGTTCAGTTAAGAGGCATTTTCCAATCCACGCTAGTAAAAATTAGGCTTAATCTACATCATCGGCAGCGCCAATCCTCATAATTGCGTATCGTATATATTTTAATTCTGTACACACGTTCCGCACCCTTAATCACGCGATGTTGTATTAGTTTGTGGTAAATGCATTAGTTTAAGTAAACTCAATAAATTTTCGTAAATTTATTTTTATTTGTTATTTAATTAAAATATATAATTATAATATTTATTTAGTGAGGTTTTCTAGGAATTATTCTTATATGTTCTTATTTGGATTTGCTTATAAATGATAATTCATTGGTATACTATTTAGTATTTCCTCAACGCCGTCCATAGAGAAGGTCCTTAGAAAGTTAAAGTTGTTCCAACTTCTACGGAGTGCATTTGAAATAAACATTTATGGCTCGGGACCACAACAATCGACTACGGGGAACACCTACCAAAGAGGTCAGACGTGTCACAAAAGTACGCACAGACCATAAGGGCCGTGTCGAGCTGAGTCCCAAGCTCCAAACGTTGAGTGAATTGCTTCTCGGAGAGGGGACAGATACAATTTTACTTCTACCAGAGTTACGTCCGAAGGAAGGAACAGATAAACTTTAATGCTCTCTGAGATCCCTCTATAGAGTTAAGTCTAGGAAATAAAATAATATTGAAAGGCTTGTGCTCATAATGATACACACAATTATAATTCATTCATTAATATAGTGTAATGTTACATAAAATAACCTAGCCTAACCTAACTTAGTTTAGTGGTTAAATAGCAGACAGAATTCAAATAGAGAATGAATGTTTGTCAAATTATTATTGTAAAGAGTTTAATTAATTGGTGGTTCTAATAATTGCGTTGTATAGGTAGCTGGATGAAACTAGGTTCCTCCCTCTCTCTCTCTCTCACCGGTCGTTCTATTGGTCGTAGGACACTACACGGTATACACCTTAAATTCCTAATAATCCCCCAAAAATTTCCTTGATGCAACTTGGATTTCCCGGTCCATAAATCTCATTAAATTTAATAAGGACCCATCTTAATTACCAATCAAAGCGAGGAACCATATTAACTTGACCATTTGTCAATTCATTATGCTGCCCTGTCTGTTCTGTGATAATTTTAAAATTCTCCAACCAATTATAGCGAAATTTTGCATGAACATTCTTTGAACCTAGTCCGAACAACGCAGGCACAGGGTTTTTAGATATGGTTATCCATTTAAAGATGATGGCCACTCAAACATTGTCCATTTCAAGATGGTGACCACTCAAAAATATATATGTATAGTTGTTTGTTTTTCGGTAACTGTCAAATGCTTCGACTAATTTTAACAAAAAAGTTGTTGGAGACATTCTTTGAGCATAGGCCAAGATGTATGTAAACTTATTTTCAATCTGACTATTTGTTTCAATATGTAGGTCACTGATTTTTTTATTATTTAATGGCTCATCCCAAGGATTTGTATTTATAAATCTACGCCATCGAGATCGAGTACCTATAACACATTTTTGAAAAACAATATAATGTAATATTGAACATACCATTAATTGGTTTTCTGTTTTAGTTAATCCCCAAAGAAAAATAATATCAACTTAAAATCCAAAGAGAAATTACAAGAGATATTATTTTCAACTTGAACTCCAAAGATAGATGTTAATATTGTAGTAACAATAAGAACATGGAGGGAGTGAGGTCTATTGTACTTGTAGGAATAAAAACCTTCCATTTTATGTTTGATTTTGTTTGTTTATAATACAAGGCTAGGTTAATTAATATAAGGCTAGATCTACCACATTTGTGGCCTAACGGTCAGAGTTTCTGGCTGAAAATCCAGAGGTCCCCGGTGCTCCAAAATTTATCTGTGAAGCAGTAGGTCCGGAAAGGAATCAAACTCAGCCTCGTTACAACAAATGAGGAGCCACTTGATTAAAGAAGTAGCAGATCCGGTGAGAAAACTGTTACTAATGGCTGGAGGACTCATGCTGACCAAATGGCACCCTTATATCCATCAAGGTTGGTACTATCATCGTTAAAGGTGGTGGGTGCTCGGTTGTTATAACTCGCTTGCACCATGGAGTTTTTTATAAGGTTAGATTACTTTATTTTAAAATAGAGTTCACACTAAATTTCAGCGATATAATAAAAAAGTAAATATTTATAAACCCATATCCAACCTTTCACAAACAAATAACTTTTTAATAGGGTACAAATATACAATTTTAATGTAATGGACAATTGTTTGAATTGTCTTGAAGCCAATAAACACCGTTAACTTAAGAAAAACTGCGGTGCGAAGATATTTTCTTTAAAGTAGCTGGCGCTCTTAATGTGAAGGCCATCTCTTACATGCCGCAAACTAAAGACCTTAAGGACACAGAACAAACATACGAGTATTAAGTCTGTCAGTTAATCGTTAGAGATGTTGGCTGGTCCAGAGTGTAAGTCTAGCGCTTAGCGCTTGTTGTTCACTTTAGAGACAATATTTATTATACTTTTTTGACTCTCTAATAAACGATTTGGTGTTGTTATGGCTGAACAAGCATTATTTATACGTATAATACTTCCTAAGCTGAACCTTTCCGAGAAGTACCTACTTTGTGTAACGGTTTTGCCATATATCAAAGCTTACCGTATTCAGTGGACAGACAAGTATAGGAAGTATTTTAAGATTATAGTAATGTGTTCTAGGAAACATTGTAAGGACAAACAGATAATATAATACCGAGTTTCATTCTGGTAGGTTTACTACTTGTATTTTTGTAGTATGTAAGTACGAGTATATCCTAAACAAATTGATCAGAATGAATACTAGGCACCTATTTTACCTTTTTTTTTAAAGTAGATTCTGGAGCCTGAGACTGAGTCTCTTCCTATTATTCCCATGGACACCACAAATAGGAACACAAATATTATTAGAATGACAATGTCGTTGACCTTTGAAAGCAACGTGAAGAGCCATGTAAGACTTCGTAAACATTTACCACGACGATATTTTGAACAGTTTTCCTTATTCCATTGATATATTTGAAATTATGCATTTAAGGCCTGTCAAGGTTGTATATACTAATTGATTTTATTTGATATTAAATTAATTACTATTACATAAATTCACCAAAAGACGAAAAGCAACAGGGTGCGAATCAATAGAAAACTTAATTTTCAAAATTAATTTGTTTAGAAGTTAGTTTTAAACTGATAATAGAAACCTCCCTGATCATTCAATGACAGGCACGAGTAACTAGTCCTTTGGATTCTACACATACATCCTTGATCATTCGGTGAGATGTACGAGTAATTAGTTCCTTAGACTTTATATAGTTATTTTCGATCGTTTGGTGAAATGTAATCTAATGTAATTATTAGTCCTTTGGATCTTAAACAGGCACCCTTGATCGTTCGTTGACATACACTACAGCGGTGGCTCTAAGCTAAAATTGTTTTAAAATTGTGTAAAAGGAAAAAAAAAAATGTATAAAAAGAAAATTTATTCAGGGACTTGATAAAATCTTAACAAAAAACAAACAAACATTTTTACTTACTTTAACTTAAATTGTTACAGTTTAAGCTTGATCTATTCATTTAAAAATGAAATCCATTCTTCTTGTTTTAATTTGCGCAAAAGGTTCAATAATTTTCTCTTTGATCTCTGGATGACAATTGAGGAAATTTTTCTCCATTGAAAGTACTGTAAGCGCATTTAGCCTTTTTGTTAAATAAAAGAACCGAAAAAAAAGAATCAAATACAATAGCTGGAAGCAGAATAATAATTTAATTCTACACTCTTCTACACTTTATCACAGTCAAGGATATGGTACAAGGTTTTTAACCACAACACACGCTGAGTAAAAAACCCCCTTCCTTCCACCATTACGCCAGAGCCGGCACTGTGAGAACAACAGTGCTCTCTATACCTGGCAGTTCAGCCTTCCTTCCCACCCCTCCCCTATGTGCGCATGCGCACAACAGTCAAACATCACGTCGCTGACACTGTGAAATTCACAGTTCCATACAAAGATCTTTGTATCTTTTTCATAAACTGGGGGATGGTTACTGAAGTACTGACATTAAGCTTAAGGAATATATATTGTACTAAAAAAATTAAGAAAAAATAACTCATTATATTAAATGTTATCGATAATATCAAGTGGAAATAGAGGGTGATGCAGTTCCGTAGTGCCTATACACGAGCCTCCACTACATACACGAGAAACTAGTCCCTTGGATCTTAAAAAAAATCCTTGATCGTTTGGTGACATATACGAGGAACTAGTCCCTTTAATCCTTGATCTTTCGGTGATATGTACGAGGAGCTAGTCCCGATATATCGATCTTAAACAGACATCTTCGATCGCTCAGCAATGCGAGCAGATAGTTGGCCTTTTGGGGTATCCTATTCCTATGTACTCGTGGTGTATGTTTGTTTATATCCTTATAACCCGCTTCGGTCCGCAGATCTAAGTCTCACACTCGCAGTAGACTAGAGTGCTGATCGAGGAAATCAAGGTTCAAGGTTCAAATCTCAGTCAGGTGTACGGAAGGGGGGAGAGGGGGTATAAATGTGTTTCGACTCTCCCTTCTTGCAAATGCAGGTACGCTCTAGATATAACCTCCTTATCTCTAAAACCATTAGCGTATTTATTAGATAAGTAGCGTATAACCCGAACGGGTAGTAAGATGCGGTGATAAATATTATTATTATTAGTAGTAGTAGTAGATAAGTGCCTTATAAAAAGAGATTTATAATGCCACCTCTAACATGTATGCAATTAAACAAATATTACTAGATTTCAATTATAATGGGACACACATTTTTATTCTACATATTGAATTTTTAAAAGAATCTCTCTTATTGGTGGTTGAATGATCTACGCTAGGCGTGTCAAATTCGTTTGATCACAAGGGCCACATTTAAAATTGAAAATACTAAGGAGGCACATTTGGTAAAATTAAATAGCGTCACCATTTTAAAATCTACTATCCATGTTTCCCCAGTATTTTGAGACTTTTTTTCTTTGCACCGAGGGGTGTGAATGTTATACTTTAAATCTTGTGTTCAAGTCACTTTCATATTTGGTTACAAATACGTGTCCTTGACGTGATATCACGGACGTTTGTTCTTTTCATAAGAGAAAATCAGTGTCACACGGTTATGTGCTGCCAAATATTGCATATACTCACAAATTTGGAGCACAAATCCCTAGTGATTTGGTGAACCAACTTCACTTACTAGATATCCCCGAATAATGACAAAATTTCTAAGTGTCATAATATAAAATAGTGTATAATATCTAGAATATTTAAAAAAATAAAATAATCGTGCTGCACTGTGTGTTGATTCATAAAAAGGTCTACAGTTTGCACAGAATTATGCGGCCTATAAGTCTGACTTGAATCACTCTTGCACTAGACTTAATGGTTGGTGACGGGAAGATAAGAGGACCGTTCCCAGCAAGGCATCTTTCCAAAAATGGCTTACCCCTCCCCGTACTAACAAATGAGGATACATTTCTTCTAATTTATACTTACTCAGCTCTACTACGTTAGCCAAGATATGTGAATAACTCTGATGGCAAAAAAATATTGTTAATTTTATTTCTGACCAACCTAGGTGGTGTAGTTAGCTAACGCGCTAGTTTCGTGTTGATCCAGACTGCCGAGGATGGGAAGATCAAGGTTCAAATCTCGGTCGGGTGAACTGGAGGTGTTTTTACCTAAAATGGTTTTCTACTCTTCCTCCACGCAAATGTGGGTTCACTTCCTCTAAATTTAACCTTCCCAATTCCTAATTAATTAGTGAAATTAGTACTTAATCGTATAACCCCAACGGATAGTAAGAAGCGATGCTTAAAAAAAATCTTGAGATTCTTAAAGTGATTTAGGGCTGATACTATAAAGTTCATTCGAATTACAAAAGTTTCTAGATGCATATAATTTGACATGTAGGGAGTGAACTTATGTCATTCAAATTAAATTTATAGACTCAGCCCTTAGGACGTAATGGAAATATACTTGAGAAAAGGTCGCATATTAGCATTTGATGATAAACTTTCTAAATGAAGAGTAAAATTTTTCATCAAATTCTAGGACACCTTTGAAAGATATTCAAGAACGGTTGAGATTACTATTTGAAAAAAAATAATTATATATCTACTGGAGAAATGTTTGATTTTTACTTTAAAAACCCAGAAAAATGCTGGTTCTTAACTTATACTCCCTACAATACCACCTTAATTACATCCCATTGTTATGTAATCGAATTTATATTAATAAAATCTATTTAACATTAATTTCAACTAACGATAACAATATTAGATTGAAAATTAGGATGAGAATACAGTCAGGAAATGCTTGTTAATACTCGGTCAGTTGTTGTTGTCTCGTCTGCTGTCAAGAAATGTAAAACTCTGAACATACAAAGCCATAATTTTACCGGTTATTCTGTGTGGGTGCGAAACATGGCCTCATACCTTAAATGATGATAGTAAGTTTAGGATGTTCAAAAACAAGGTGCTTAGAAGATATTTGGTACAAAACTGGTTGAAGATAGTGGGGATTGGAGGAGACTACATAATGATGAACTGCATACCCTGTACTCGCCACCAGACATTGTTAGTGCTATAAAATCTCGCAGGTTATGGTGGAAAGGTCATGCAGCGTGAATGGGAGTTTCTAGAACCGCGTCCAAGGTATTGAATAGCACACCCAGTGGAAAGAGACCAATGGTAAGACCTAGACGCAGATGGGAGGCTAACATTAGAAGGGACCTAAGAGAGATAGGGTGTAATGAGGTGGACTGGATGGAATTAGCTCAAGGTAGGGATATATGGCCTACTTTTTTGAGTGCGGTAATGAACTTTCAAGTTCCTAATGCTATTAAGTAAGTAAGTAAGTAAGTAAGTATGTAACATATATTAGATAATATGTGATATTTACACTACCAGACGATTTGGGTTGTTTAAAATTCAACACCAAGTCTAATAATGTATTATTATACAAGGTTAGATTAGAGAAAATTCACCCTCGTTAGCGTGAAGAAGGGATAGAAACACTGAATTGTTTCCAGCCGATATTTGAACGTTGACCTACTCGCAACCAGCAAGATAAAATACTGTGAACTTGTCGCCTGGGACCGTTTGGCTGGTAAGGCAAGTAGAGGTGTAGCTATGGTTGATAGAGGGAAGGGGAGAGGGGGGTTATGGCACCCAGAGCAAATACAAAAATTGCGCCTATTGAAAACTGTTCTTAAAAATTTGGCTTAATTATTATATTAGTACTCAAGTAGGTTACCCGTTATAATACTTGTTTCAAAATTATATATAACAAAACACACTTTTATTGCTTAAATAAATGAAACCTAATTTGTTAAAATATTTATAATGAATTTGGTGGCAAGGTCAAGTGGCTTGCCATCTTCATTATAGTTACGCCACTGAGTGCAAATGATTTGTAAGCCTGGGTAGCCAAATTCACAACTAATATATATATATATATATATATATATATATAGCACCGCGTCTTACTAACCGTTCGGGTTATACGCTTTAAGTACTAATTACACTAATGGATTAGGATTTGGGAAGGTTGAATTAGAGGAAATGAACCCGCATCTGCGTGGAGGGAGAGTGGAAAACCATTTTGTAAAAACCACCCCCAGTTCACCCGACCGAGATTCGAACCTCGATCTCCCCATCCTCAGCAGTCGAGCTCTACACGGCAAGCGCGTTAGCCAACTACGCCACCGAGGCGGGTCACAACTAATATAAAACCAAGTACTCCCTCTAGAGAGTTATCCTATTTAGAACTGACTTCTAGCCAAAATCCAAATGTTCGTTATCATTTAACACAATTACATTAGTCAGGTATCTTATACAAGGCTCCATGATATCCTTTGAAAGATTCGGGTACCCAAGTAGAATTTTGTAAATATATAGATTAACGCGGATCTTTTTATAAGTGTGTTTCAATTATGGTTGAACTTATTTTCTTTAAATAATTCACTTCTGTCGCGTTATAGCTATAGTTAATAGCCGTTGTCCCTTCGCTAAGCGCTATCAACGTTTATTAGTGGCTGGGGCATATTTTAACTCACTGAACCTGCACACACACTTTAATATTAGAACTGCACATGCGTACTGACTATTCCTGCACTGGATGCAAACTAAAAATATTTATATACTAGTAAAGTATTTTGTAGTTTGCAGTAAATGTTGGTTCTGCTGGCTCTAAGTTCAGTGCGTGGTCTAGTAGTAATAATTCTGTTGTAAAAACCAAAGAGGATTAGATCCAACGACCTGGGTGGCCCGTCAAAAGGTCAACTAAGAAATGTGTAGGGGTTATAGATTGGCCTAGGTCACATGTAAGGTGATTATAGGTGTTAAGTAAGAGTTTGCCAACCCAATTTACCTGCATCAGTGGTCACGTGGACTAAATAACTTTTTTTTAATCATCACGTCTTAGGCCTGTGCCCATGAGCGACGTGCGTCATCTTTGCAGTCGCGTCGCGTCATGGGACGCTGCGTCTCAGCATTACTTTGATTCGAATTATGGAGTTCACACGGGACAGGAGGTATGGCGTTAATTTGGCGTCATTGTTGTGTCAAAGCTAGTGACGCGGGTTTCTGCAAAACGCGGGGGTGTAGCTACCGCTCAGCGTTCTGTCAGTACATGTGAAGACATAGCAGTGCATACGAACTGCTCACGCCATTGTGACGGTAATCAGTGTACAGACCCGCTTCGGTGGCGTAGGGCCAGTTTCATAGTCAAATTTAGTACGCCTCAAGTGCGGCGCTACACTAAGTACATGACGACACCCACCTAAACCAGAATGGAATGGGCCAGTTTCCTATGCGGGAATGGCCCATTCCATTCGAGTTTAGGTAGGTGTCGTCTTGTACTTAGTGTAGCGCCGCACTTGAGGCGTACTAAATTTGACTATGAAACTGGCCC